>CAJNOQ010009699.1:0-10041 GCA_905250885.1 Didymodactylos carnosus
AATCCTGCAACGATCCTGATCAAGTCCTGTCACGATACTGGTAAGTTCTGCTCTTGTAAGTACATGCTAACTCAATCTTATCCAGCTAATCTCAGCAGATTCCTGGCACAATCCTTAGAGAAACTTAGATGAAAGTCTAGTGGACAGTATCCTCGAAGGATCCTGGCAAACTTTTTTCACAAGATATCTAAAAATCCTGAAAAAAACTTGGCAGGATCTTTGAAAAACCTTGTTTTGAATCCTGTCAAGATCTTGAAATTCCGTGGCTACACGCTTTTTCAGGATTTAGTCGTTTCCTTAGGAAAGAAGAGCGAATCCTTGCGGGATCCTTGTCGGATCTGTCAAGGGTCTGGTACTGAAACACCAAAGATTTTCCCTAGGGATATGAGGGTGCGGAGAAGAAGACAAGTTTCAGATCAGATACGAGTCTGAAATTACATCCATACATCTCTCTGGAATGTTGCCATTATGTCTAACAATTCTACTAGCTACTTTGATGATTACATGAGACAAAGCATAAATTTCTGAAGAAAACAAGTGTCTTATTTCGTTTGAAACATTCAAATCATCTTTTAAGTTTTAAATCTTGGGATGCCACTTCAGAAAAATAATTCATGAAAAAAATCACACAGTACTACCCCTTTTCTTCTAAATATCTAAAATGATCACTTTCTTAGATGCTAAAGTATATAATGTTAGCGAATTTACAGTTTATTTTCATAATCTACGTCTATTACAAATGTCTAGTAAAGTAATGTCTATATTGTAGAAATAGACCACTTAATGTGAAACATGTTCCACCAGCTACAAACAACCATGATGATCTTTCTTCAGTCCAGCCTGAGGGCGATGTATTAAAGTTTGGTAAAAATAAAATTGTTCCAATGAAATAAAATATTGCACCTAAACCAGCAAATAGATCAATACCTAATGCAGGTTTATCATTTAAAATATTTTTAATTGTAAAAGATTGATCATGACGATCATCTATATTTGTGCAACCAGAACGATAAAGTTTCCATACTTGTGATAAATAAATAACAGCTGATCCAACAATAAATAACCATTCACCAACAACTAATTCTTTTTCAAATATCTGTAAAAAGAGTATGGAACCAGCTAGATAAAGAGCGCTGCCACAAGCTGACATGAAAAAATTAAGACCGATTGCTGCTCGCTCATATTTTCCTCGTAGATCCGATTTTGGATAATGGAACAAATCTTGATTAGCCAACTCATAAGCATGTCGATATGTTTTATCTAGACAACAACCAATTCGGTAATAAAACCATTCTTGTAGATCAGCAAGAAGAAAAAAGGTAGATCCTATAGTAAATAACCATCCACCAACATTTAAAGAATTAAAGTTAAGATTAATAACATGGGGAAAATACATGCATGAACCAGTAATGAATAAGAGACCGCCGAGCATATAATGTGTAGCATGAAATATTCGCCAGATAAGCGACTGCGGTCGATCGAGAATATTTCCATCGGGTGCCACCAGTGGTTGCTCATAATCAACCTCTGAAGTCATCATTTTATTGTGAAAACAGAACGCACGTTTTTTCTGCGTAATTTTGTCCTTAATATATATAAAATACCTTTACTCTATTTTTCTTTTCTTATGTTTTTTCTTTTGGTTGAAAGACAAGAAAAAATGAGTCATTTTAGATTTTTGTAGGGTACTGCAAACGAAAAATTAACAAATTAATTAATTAAAAACAAGTTTAACTTGTTTTTTTGACACCATATATCGATCAGATCTTGAAAAGTCACTTTGAAGTCGCTTCATTTTCGTCTGTATTGTCTAGATCAGACACTAGATTGATAGACACCAGTTAATTCGAAGGCACTAACTATTATCAAGACACATAGTCATTCGTAACGAATTAGGTCGATATATACCCAAGCAAAAGAAAAAGTCGATAAGCTAGCTCAACCTAGGTAAAGCGGTATATTTGCTCCAGTTAGATAGTAGCTAGCTAAATGTACCGCTTTACCTAGGTTGAGCTAGCTTATCGATTTTTTCTTTTGCTTGGGCAATTAAATTTGAAGTTATTACTAGCAAAATGTAAGCATTCTAGAATGCACTAAAGTTAGAAAAAAACCTGCTCGAACATTTTTTTTCTGAATTTAGTGCATTTTACAATGCTCATATTTATATCACAGTTAACATTGAAATTTTTCTACGCACATAGGATTGTAGCCCAAACATTTCTTCAGAAAATGAGAGGTTTCGAGGCTCTGATTAACTCGTTATATACGACTTATAACAATTTTCGTGGGAGACCTAACTGTTTCCTAAATAGTGCCTTGAATTTTCTGTTTTTGTGAAAACTTCCAAGGACATGTCCAATTTACGAAAGGAAATGGAAGTTTGAAGTATAAAGTTTAGGTATGAGATGAGGCAGTTTAAAATTCCATTTTGTTTACAAAATCTTAATTTGGGGTTTATAACATCTTAGAAATTAGTTTACAGCATCTTAAAACTGTTTACAATTATATATATTCTTATTAGGTGCACGAAGTTCACTTGGAAGTTTTCACATTTTTGCTTCACAGAAGCAACGCCGATAAGCTTTTTTAAACTTAATCTTGTTTATTAAGAATTTAATCTTCTGTCGTCGACGTATCCAGAATAGTTCACCGCAACACTGCTATACTACTAGTTTTAATTATCAAGTAGTTTCAATGCGTAGAATCCATTGGATTAATCGAGATCCTTTGCTGTTCCTTACTATATACACTAGACTATAAGAGACTTTGAGATTTTTTAAACCTATTGAGGGGTTATCTCTAATGACGCTTGTTGTGTTAGATCATTCTAAGCTTATAACAAGTATTCATTATTTTCTTTAAAATATGCCTAAAAACTATAAAGACACATACATGTTTCTTTGACTATTGCGAGAAAAAATTTTCATATGTCACAATGGCCATTATACTCGTGCGACACACCTCCAACAAGTTGTACACTGACAGCATGATCTCTAGACAAATTTTTTTTGATAAAACTGATAAGATTCTTATCGGAATCTTACCAGTTTCTTGTATAAGATTGGTTAAGATTACCCATCGACAGTCGTAAATGTCTTATAAGAATCTTATAAGATTTCACAAGAAATTCATAAGACGTACCAGAAATTCTTATGTTATCCTTATTTACTAGAAGGCAGCTTATATCTGTTATGAGTAAGTTGCTTCTATTGGCTGGAAAACTTCATAAGAATTTTTGGTACTTCTTATGCATATCTTACGAACCTCTTATAAGATTCTTATAAGACACTTACGACTGTCGATGGGAAATCTTAAGTAATCTTATATAAGAAACTGATAAGATTCCGATAAGAATCTTGTAAGACACTGCTAAGAGACTTAGACGTTTCTGGTATCGATTCTTATATAAGAATCGATGTCTAGGGATAATACTTGCATTGTGTATACAGTTTCAATGAAACAGTCTTAAATTTTCTTTCATGACAATATGTTTTGACTGAAACAGGCGATCGAATAATAGATAGAAGTCTCACCGTTTTGTTTTTAAATTCGTTAACTCAAGGTTTTATTTTCTTTATCTGGAAGAGAGACAGCATCTAGTCGAAATATGTGGAGAAATCCCATTTTATTTTCATTGTGGAATTAGCACAGAAGGACAGTAGTATAGAATGTACTCAGTCTGAAAGTTCAAAAAGTCTCTTATTTGCGGCTGCCAAAATACTTCGTTTATATATGCATAACCGGAGTCACTGATACACCGATGTACCACGAACGTGTACTTGTGGTTGAAAAACTTTTTTAATTGATAAGTGATGAAAACATTGAGAAGATATTTAGAGGTTGGCGTTTTCTGCCTGCAAAAAGCATTTTCGAGAGTTGTATCTCGAACATAAAATGTGGCAAATTTAATTTTCTAAATTTTATCTGGTGGGCTCAATTTTATCTGGTGGGCTATACGAATCGATCTTCATGGTGAAAAACTAAAAATACCAGTTTTCACCATGAAGAACGATTTCTGAAAATCTGGTCCCAACGCGTAAAATCTAGAAAATTAAATTTGCCACATTTTATATCCGAGATACAACTCTCAAAAATGCTTTTTTTTCCAGAAAATACGAGAAGCAGAAAAGTATTGCTGTCTCGCAGGTTCAAATCTGCAAAAGTGTTGTACTTTTCTACATTCTTACTATTCGAAGTAAAATTGATTTAAAAGTTTCTTTAAGTGTCCTTGCCCTTTACAGTTAAGGTTTTAAAAGGTCTGCTTAAATACTCGAATAGAAAAAAGAATAAGTTTTGTTGAATAATTTCTTATCGCTGACTTGGAACCGAAAACATCATGGACAGTAGCAGTTTTCTTCTCCGAAAACTATCTGGAAGGTAAAAGTCTTATTGATTACGATTCAGACATTCTAGTGCTTTAGCTGATTGTGATGAAATGGTTTTAGAATTTGAGAGTTTTTGGATGAGTAATTTGTCAACGTTGTTTGGTATGTTTCACAGAAGTGTAACATTTTCGCTGGTGTGTTGTATTTAAGCAGTTTTGAATTTGTTTTTAGAATTGGGGGCGGAGTAGCTACTACAGGAGGAGGTTGACAACGTTTGTATAAGACAACTAAGGATTTCTCCACTGAATCAAGAACTGCAGAGTTTGGGATAATTTTTAAATTGCCACAGGAATGACGTAGTTGAGTTGGATTTTTAGAATCTTTCTTCATTTTTATCAGGAGAGGAGAGCGTTTTACTTGTGAAAACAAAAGTAGTACTCCAAAAGGTTTTTTGAAAACTAAAATTTAGAAAAAATGAAAGCAAAAATCAAAAATAGCAATCCCATATGCTTAGTCAAGCGAAAAAATACTATCGAGAAAAACACAAAATACTTTGCTCATCCTAAAAGTAAAATATTCTTTGAAAATCTAGAACAAAAAAGAACTCGCTCAGACAATCTTAGAGGGTTTTGACTAAGGGAAATCTGATAGGCACACGCTCATACTGCATATGCGTGTAACTATATGGGAAAAACAAACATAAAAACAAACATGTTTGTTTTTCTCTTTCGGGATTTCTAGAGATTCTGCTGAAGAACCCTGAATCATAATTTTTCGACTAAATCTAATTCATTTTTGCCTAATTATCCTCGAAGTAATTGATTTTTATGCTCTCCTGGTTCTAAGAACCAAGATATGTCTATCTGAAGGTAGTTTATTTAGTGAAATCAGATAATGTTTCACGAATGGAAGGCCCTGACTCTTGGACACACGAATACCAAAACGATCCCATAAAAAATACAGAATTAAAAAAATGTTTAATAAACGCGCTGAACGTCTCACATTCCATTCGAGATGTTTTAAATGGCTCTTGAATACACGAAAATAATACAGCAGTTTCTACTTTCATTTTCGTAAAATAATAGAAAATGTTGTATTTTTACAAAAGTTTAGTTAACTATGGCAGTAATTGGTTCATTTTTATATAAGTATCTAAATCGACAACAATAGAGAAGTAAATAAACAAATTGAGATAACGTTAAAAATATTGATAATGTTAATCGATCAATGACGCGTGTTCGCCATAATGATGATGTAGCCGAGGACAATTGATTAAAATCATAATTCGATATTGGATCACGATGTTTTAGAAGAACAAAAATATCGCAACCAATTTTGACACATAAGAACAACAGCGATAAACGACTCGCAATCCAACTCAATTTTAACCAATATTTGGTTTGACGATTTCTTCCAAATGCTAAACACGAATTATATTCATTGAAGCTACTCATGACTAGTTTTGATACGGGTTATGATTTTAGTAAAAGAACTAGCTAAATAATTAAGTTCTTGGCAGGCTTCCTCGATAGAAACATCAGAAGAAATTAATAATAATTAAAAGAACAGAACAAATCAACCAATAAAATGAGAAACCTACATCTAAATCAGTACTAAATATTTCAGACACTATTATTTCTGTATCTTCTCATTAACATAATCAGGTCTGAGAGAAAAAGTTATTTGTTGTTAAGCATGGATCTTAGTCTACATTAGCTAAACATAATATTCAAAAATTTGTACAACACTCGAGGAGTTTTGAAAAACTTATTATCAAAGCGAAAAGAGATGAAAAAAAACGATAGTAATCGGGTAGCATATGGAGTAAAGCCGCTTAATGCTATTTTTTGGCACTAAAGCCGCGTGTGGAGATAATTATGCTGATAAATCGTAGGATTTTGATCGTTGCATACTCAACAACAAACTACTTTCTCCGTCAGACAAAGAGACCTGATTATATTAAGGGTTTTTTAGTGAAACCCCTCTTTTTTACCCTTTTGGAACTAGGGAAGCCAATGTTGGATCGGATTCTAAGTTATACCAGAGACAGAACATCGAAAAAGAAAATAGATGTATTTTACCCAGAATTTTCTGACGTGTTCCTCTATGGATTTTCTGGAAAACTCCAGTTTTCATTGGCACACATTACGACCCCTCGAAAAAATGGTCCGATCGAGGTCAACATTTTACCACAGATACTTCAGATCCAGGTTCGTTTTTCTCTTTTTGAAAAATATGCTTTCCTTCTCGAGATATACGAAAAATACTGAAAATCTCATATAAAATAACGATTTTTCATTTTGAAAACCTTCTCACGCGGAAAGTTGAAGTCGAAAACGCTAAAAAAAGCGAATCTGAGATAGGGTCTGAAGTATGTGTGGTAAAATTTTGAGCTCGATCGGACCATTTTTTCGAGGGGTCGTAATGTGTGCCAATTGAAGAGACTATTGCACAGAGCTCTGTTTTTCAGGGCATTTGCGACTGTATTTATATCTCTAAGAAAACTCATCGGAGGCTTCTGGAAAACATCTCATTATGAAGAGTACGCTTTCTTCTATCATGCTATATATAAGAAAACATTTTGAATATACAGGAAAGGAGAGAAAAGTTTACGAACCTAAAAAGTTGAGATTTTCTAGGCTTTGAAGGAAAAACTTAAAAACTTCATAATGTTTTCAAAGAAAGGTCATGGAGAGCTAGAAGTGGGCTCATTTTATAGCCCAGACTTTTCTCTACACTAGACTATGTTCAGCTCAAAATGACAACTTTTCTGCAAAAAAGAGGGGGGGATACCCTTTATGAGAAGATAAGAATTGGAGATAATGATTTCTACAGTAATATTTAGTACTAATTTAGATGTAGTTTTACCATTTTCTTGGCTGATTTGTTCTATTCTTTTAATTATTATTAATTTCCTCTCATGTGTGAGAACGAAGAATGTTATAAGTCGAAACGTTTAGATTTAGTTTTTAAGTAGACTTTTTGTACAGGAATAAAATATTCAACTATTTCTTTCACTAAATTTATTGAAACAAACTTCTGTGCTTTTGATAACACAGTTCTACTTTGACTGTACTTACAAAATATTGTTGTTAACGCAACGGCTACTATCGCTGGTAAAGTCATCCAAATCCCCACCCCTAACCAAATAAATCCGTGAATAAAATTTCCAATTTCTGATGCACAGATCAATATTGTTAACATCCATTGAATTAGTATTAAATTTCTTGTTAGACAATAGGGAAATGAAGGTGTCTCATGAATAATACATTCTTCATTATCACCACCTTCTGTAGCTAAAAAAGAAAGTTAATTGAAGAGAAGACTTGGATAAATTTTATACAACTCACGTGATATCAAGCACAACATATCCATTCACTAAATAGAAGTTGAAACACGTTCTTGAAATCGTCTGAGAACGGATGTTGTTATACTAGCTACCATAATAGAGCTATCTATCATTTATTGGCTTCATTTCACATAGAATTACACTCTTTTCTTTCTATTACTCAAATTTTCATTCTTTTCCATTTATTGTTAGTACTATGACGCCGCTGCATTTTTAATGATTTTTTGCTTACTTTTTTCTTTCTTTTCTGTTTAGCCTTGAACGAAAGATGATGATTCAGACACATTATTTTACCATCGCACGTTTAACAGAACTGTTGGTATGTATCTTAACTGAGACAAAGAGATCTATCTAGTAAAAAACTGCAAATTATGGTATTTGTAGGATAACATATTTTAAACTAAACCTTGAATCCTTCAATGAAATATCGTTTAGGGATTCAATGGACACTTATTAAGAACTCTTACATTGCCTTTGTTTAAACAATATTGGCATAAAATTTGTCACGAACATATTTTTCTCTATACAGAACATAAATGAAAATAAATGCAAAATAATGTTTTTTTTTTCCTCTTTTCTGTCATATTAGTGTACGGAACTCACTCTTTTTCTTTTCTCTGTAGACAAAATAAAACACATACTTGAAGTAGTCAAAAAAATGAATACAGACTTTTTTTGAATTGTCATTTTAGCTGAGCAAGAACGAACAAGGTACACTATTAGTCAAAAATATACTTCCCAGTAGGATGATACAGTTTCAGTTCTATTCGTTTAAATGGGAACTGATTTCCAGTTTGCTACAAAAGAACAGGATCTTTTACCATCCGAAAAAAGATGATTGCTTTTTAAACATTACCATGGTGAAAGTAGAATATTATAAAATAAAAGATGGTTCAAAATGTATTATTTACGTATTTATTGCAGATGTGATAAAATAGTCTTCGCTACAGATTTCTGACAGAAAAAAGTGAATTGTCATATTTAGCCATTTAAATATATGGAGTTTTAATGAATAATTAATGAAATTGTTTGTTTCCGATTTTTATGCATGTGGCTAAATAGAGACACTCCACTGAAATATACCGAGTTTTCAGAGACAAACCTCTGTCGTCTCTCAAGAATAACGATTTTGGTATTACACTAAAATGACAATTCTCAAAATAACTAGTCAACTAAAAGCTAGCCAGCAACTAGTACTTTGTTTTCAAACTAGTTAGGAATGGTATTCAGAACTTTCGGGACAGGTTACGGATGTCGTCATAGAGAAATTTTCGTCTGCCTGGGAACGTTCTTTAAAACACTAAATTGAATCACATATGTGACATCTTATAAAACAGACTTTTAAAAGTGCACATGTCCTTGGATTTGTATGTGCCAAGGAGATACTAGGACAATGTCGTCCAGGCAGTGCAAATCAAAAGGAAGAAAAGGAGATAAAACACTGTTTTTGTGATAATTTGCACATAAAGCGCTAGTGGAAGTAGTATGAACGCTTATCTTGAAGATGAAAGTCTGTTCGATAAGATTATCGTTCAAAAAAAGCTTTTGTGCCTTAAACTGACGTGGTTTTCCGAGAAATCATATAGTCTTTCAATGTATTTAATCGATATGTTGGTCAAATCTCATTCTTTTTTCTCCAACATTTTCTGTCCGATAGAAAAAATTTCGAAGAATCTAATAAGTTCAATGTTTTCTTTAACATTCGATGGCTCTAGGAGTCCGAAGAATTAGATTGCGAACCTTTAGCATTTAAAACGTAAAGCGTGATATAGAATAGTGATTACTTCTAATAAGTTCTAGGCGATTTTCACATATGGAATAGAGTTTAGCGTTTTAAAGAACTTTGTCAATTGTTATAATACCAAAATCGGATCCTGAGAGACGACAGAGGTTTGCCTCTAAAAATTCCGTGTATTTCGGTGAAGTGTCTCTGTCTATCCCAACTGGGGTAATTAGAGACACTTTGATGAAGCTCGTCGAATTTTGGATCTGGTTCAAAACTGATCGGAGATTTTCAAAAGATATTTACATACATACATTTTAGAAAACTGTTCGGTCTATCAGCGTGTTCAATAGCAAACTTTTCAGACTAACGAGGGAACGTTTTTAAGTGCCCCCTCTCTTTTTCAAAGCTGCTCTTCAAGCTTCGAAGACCCAGTTTTCTGGAAAATCAGCTTTTCAGAAACTATACAAAATAACCAAAGCTTTTCTTAATGAGCCATGCTTGTAGTCCGCACATTTCTGATTAAAATGAGAACTCCCCAACTCTACGTGACCTTTCTTTGCAAAGTTATGGAAAACCGGATCTTACAAGAAAAGCCCCAAATGTTCATTATCAGCTCAAAGCTGCAGAAATAAGAAGAAATT
>CAJNOQ010009700.1:0-10041 GCA_905250885.1 Didymodactylos carnosus
AATATGCGCTGCCAGCTCCGGGACCAAATCCACAGGCTACAAACTGTCCGACAGAAACGTTCATTAAATAAGCCGGCAGAAGAAACTGCTGAGCTGTGCCTATGACATTGGTTATACTGGACGATGGCACAACATACTGCATCGCAACTGTGAATTTTGTTGGGGTCGATGAGGGTGTCAAAACATACAACATGAGTTGAGCTGAGCCTGGTATAGGTGCCTGATAAAAGTTGACTGAGACACTTTTCAGATAACCAGCTGCTGAGACCGAATCCATAAAATTGAATACTGTACTAAGATTCGTGAAGGAATCTGCGGCATAGCTACCATCCGTTGATCCATAATACTTATCTGAAATACGATTTGAAGCATACAACTAATATTCGAGTAAGATAATTCAAATATGACGGTGCTAGCTTAGAACTGACAGAAACAGATTGAGGATCAAAGCTAAAAAGCAACATCTCACCAGTAGTCATCGATGTTGTGGTGGCTGCTACTGATTGTCCCGCGGTGGTTGTTGAAGTAGATGGTATGGCTATAGGTAGAGAATATTAGCGATGTTTAGCAATCAAGTTTATTCTTCTATATTTTACCTGCTGCTGTGGCTAAACTTGTCGTTGTTGTTGATTGAGATGTGCTATTCATGGATGCCATCGTAGTGGATAAAGTAGTAATTGGAGTACTTTGAGCTACAGTGACAGAGTTCATTACTGGTGTTGATGTAGTTGTTGTGGAACTACTGGTAATGATTGATGCACTCGTCGTCTGACTCACTAGAAATAAAACAAAAACAAGATCGTCGCTTTCATGTAGTGTGTTTGGTCGTGTGCTTTGTCTCGACTAAAGTGGTAGAGATTCACATGTATGTATAGTTGACATAAAGATGGGTAGGCAGCATCACTCTTAGCAGTAGGGATGTTCGGTTCTTTGTTCCGAATGCAATATCTTAAGAACGAAACGACATCTCGGGAAATGGATAACGTTTTTCGTGCTGTTATCACCAGTATGACGACATAATAATATTGGCTTTATGTGTTATCAAAGAAGAGTCGGTTGGTTTGCCAGGTATAGAAGATCTCATGTAAAAGAAGTTGCGCACAAGTATACGTTATGAACGCTAAATATAGCTTTCTCGAATAAAACTGTAGTATTTATGGTTATAAAGTCTCGAGTCCAAAAAAAGGAACCGTCTACAAAACCGCGGTTCCGGTTCCGATGAAGAACCGAAGAAGGGAGCCGAGAATCGAACATTCCTACTTAGCAGTCGGATTCTTTTTTTAGGAATAAAGGGATAATCAAGAACTGAATACGGGAGTTTTCATGCCGTTTTACAGGTGTACTGGATGATACAGAAGTGATCAGTTTTTTCATAACTAGCGTGGAGAGACGTAACTTAGTATTGGTCCTAGATATTTTTAAACAGAAAATATTAGTGAAAATTGATTCTCCATCCCAAGGGTTGTCACAAGAAAACAATTTTATTATGACATGGAGTTAATCTGTCTCTTCTGCGCATTGAGAACTTTCTAGCAAGACGTAAAGCGTACGAAATGAAAGATTAGATGTTTTTATTTAGGATTGCCAGCTTCCAACAGTTCAAGAGAAACAAACAAGATTGTTAAATTTTTCAAGACGGGAAGTTCCACGCAGCTTCACTCAGTATTACATGATCCGAAAGCCCTTCGAAATGGCCATCATTCAGAGCATGGAAAATCACTTATATATCCAAAACGTTTTGCAGTTGAAACGGTTCCGAGAATGGCTGTTCATTACTCGAAAAGACGATTTGAGATTCCCTGAGTATCTCAATATCATTTTCACTACTACATCTGAATTTTTCATATTTGCTCTCATGCACGGTGCTTTGTCTGAACCCTACAAGAACGAGCTCAAAAATATTTTGCATTTAGCGCCAATAGCTCGGCATCTAAGACCTACGTTTGCCCTTAAGAGCTGGCTCCACGAAAACTACATATGAACTGTTGGATACATTATTATCTTAGATTCGAGTAGCTCTTTAAACACGGTCAAGGTTCAGATCCGATCGAACAACTTTTTCGAGTCTGTTTTCCAGAAATACTCGTCAAAGTCTTAGTGCCGCATTTCATGCAGAACCAGCTTTGATCTCGGATTCATGTTTACTTATAAATACTGCATGGTTCAGTGTTTTCTTCTAGTCTACAGGTTTTCATGAAGTCCAGATATTTATAAAGATTTCTGGAAAACGGACTCCAAAAATTGTTTAGCCCGGATTTGAAACTTGAGCGCATTTGTAGTGCTACTTGAGTAGTAACTAAGATAATAATATCTCGAAAATTTCATATATAGTTTTCGTGGGGATAGTTCACAAAATTCAAATGTAGGTCTCGGATAATGGGGTATTGGAGCTAAATGCTAAGTATTTTCGAGCTTGTTCTTGTAGCATTTATACAAGTTTCAGTTGCAATTTCAAGGGACAACTTCTCATTCATGAAATAAGTCATAATAAAAGAAGTTTCGAAAGATTACATACTCAGGAGAAAACTACAGTCACAGAAGATGGACTGAAGAAATTTCTAAATACTCATTAAAGTATCAAAAATGACATGTTATTCAATATTTACTATTATTTGTAGTTGTTTGAAGCTCATTTGACGCTGACGGTGATTCTTCTACAAAAAGAAGAATGGGTACACATGTCATTTCTCAACCTTTCAGTGCCTTTTACTTGATATCCTCACGAGAATTGTTGCTAGTACAGCGATAGCAATGGCTAGCACAGCTAATATTGTACCCACTATTGCAATAAATTTTGTGTTTTTGTTAGTAGGTCTTGGAAAATGAATACAAAACATAGTAAGAATATGAGTGTAAGAGAGAACAGTGTATGTACCTAATGGGGGTCTGTGCTTGAGCCTTAAATGAGAAAACATTTAGTGAAATATATTTGCTATACATTCTGTTCTAAGTCATACTTACTGGTACAGAAGCAGGCGATACAGTGGCTGACTTACGTCCTCCTATGACTCTGATATCCATGCTGAATCAGGAGTTGTTCAATCTACAAATAAAAAGTTCATGTTGTGTGTGGCACAATTGTTTCCTCGATAATCGTTCGTCTAAAGAAGTCGATGGACTAACGCTGACAGGCCATAATGAGCTTTCCGCTAAAGTGGCAAGCTATGCTTTAGTTATAGTAGGGCATTATGTAGAAAATAACAAAAACCACCTTGCAATATATGAAAAAATGAATTTCACGATTATTGACTCGAAATAAACCTTTACTTTAAAGCGCGATAGAGCAAAATGTGGTGCTCGGAATACTACATCGTACGCTCTAAAAAATAGAAGCAAAAACGGGTATTTCCATGTTGGGATACCCTTTTTGGGGTACACAACAAATGCAGAGACCCTCCCTTTTTTGGTTTAGTGGAATTAGAACTACCCTTAACTGTATTTTGTCTTGCCATTTTGATATTTCAGTGCACCCTTTTTGGTTTTATAAGGTTTCTTTGAGAGTATTCCTCATTCCGCAGAACGAAAACAAAGAGGGTATCTGCATTTGTCACTTACAGATTCCAAAAAGGGTATCCTGGAATGGAAATACCCTTTTTTGCAGAGCTCCCACAATCCTGTTACACAGCGTACCGTGAAACAACGGTCAAAATACGGGTGTGGCGTGTAACGCAAAAATTCTCAAAATGCATGAGTTGGTTACGGATGTGTATGTAATGATGATAATATATAACGTAGTCTGAGTAGGTTGGCTATGTTGAATAGGTTGAGTAGCCACTGTAAATTTTGGCTTGGAGTCAACGTTTTTGAATGAATTTAAACTAATTCGGAGTTAAAAATTAGTTTGCATCGATTTAATGTGAGAACTTTTTAATTTGTTAGTGAAGAAACCTACTTTTTTTGCAAAAATAATCGATCAAAATCAAATTTCGTTTTTTTGTTCGTTTTTTAAATTTATTTGAGTTAGTTTCGTAATTTTTATTTTATCTCCATTCAAAATGTATAATTAATGAGAGTGAGCATGAGAGTGAGTCACTAAAACGTTTTATTATATCCGGACCTGTACGCAGTATTCAAATACATTGTATCCGTATTATGATAACACTTTTTCTTTTTTTAACCTACTCAACATAGTCAACCTACCAAGGGAACAAAGACGGCTCCAGGAGCTGTCCGGAGCCGTTGAAATCTTTTCCGATGGTTGAGATGCTCAGCATCCGATGCAGAGGGATGTTCTCCGATGCTAAGAAAGAAAAAAGTCGCTTTTTCCGCCTTGTAACCTACTCAATCACATACAACGAAAGTGTTGAGTGGTTTCTGAAAAGTGTTTTCCTTGAAAAAACCGGTTTTTCATATTTATCACTTTCTCCGGTTAAAATACTTTTAAAAGTTTTTCTGAATGAGTTGATCGCTTTTTGCAAAGATTTCTCTTCAAAATGAGACGTTTGCCGGCTCTTCATGATGATATAGTCAAAAGTTAACAGAGTTTTACGAAAAGCAGCAAATGCGTCTGATATTTTCTTTCCTTCTATTTTATAAATACATTTTTTGCGCGGATGGCATCGATATTTCCCAAAAGTTTTCGTTACAGTTCGTCGCAAAGACTTAATTGTTTTTTTTTAATTGTAGGATATAGCTGCAGGATGAAAGAGCCCGATCTTTGCTTTATTCTTTAAATTTTTAATAAAACAGAGTTTTGTAGAAAACTTCAAAGGAGTTTCTCGAGTTTTTGAGAAAAAACGGTATCAAAAATCCGGCTGTGTCAAGCTGACAACGATCAGAATACTATTAGAAGCTATAATACTGCAAAGCCTTAAGTTTGATACTCTTTATTAAGCCACTATTCGACATGCACAAAGAGAGACACACAAACCAACAAAATCTTAGTACGATTTTACTACGCTTTAGTATGATTACTCAGGAACCCTAGAAGGTACTATATCTACAGAACAACGTCTTCTGGGATATCTAATAGGATTTTGATTATGAGAATAGAACAACAAGACTGGCTCATGTGTAGCTGAAGAAAATAAAAACTCAATCTACATTTCATAAAACAGTATGCGCTTTGCACCCAATTGTAAAGTTCTCTAATCTATACTCAACCAACTCATCCTACTCAACTTACTCATCCTACTAAACCTACCCATCATAGTCAACCTGCTCATCCTTCTCAACCTCTTTGTAAGCTAGAGCCGTAAGAAAGGATGAAACTGGGATACCCAACGTATCAGGATTATGACACTCCTCCTTTTTTGGTTGTTCCATACACTAAAAGTTTTTGCGCATCCTGCAGAACCAAGAAAGAGTATATCTATACCGGGGTACCCTTTACGGAATCTCTGAGTGACTACTATGTTTCTTTGAAATCTGTGAACTTAGAAATACCTCCAAGGGTACACCAAAGTACCAAACTCGTATTGTAAAATACGGTTAAGGATATTTTTAATTCCAGAGAACAAAAAAAAGAAAGTGGGCAGGGTCGACCGAAGACTGAAAAACAAAAGAAAAACAGAATAAAATCGTTTAGATATCCGGTCCCAGGAACGCTTAGATGTATTGACCGTTGGTTGTTGATGAAGAAAAGATGTTGTTTTGGTTTGCTAATCGAGTTGCTTTTTCAGCGACTGTACTGTACAGTACCATTTGGTGTTCTTACTCTCTAAAAGAACAAGCATTTTTTTGGAATTCCAAGGTCTTTCGGAATTTTTGCATATGTGTAGGAATCATATCGCATATGTGTAGCCGAGCATATAGATTGAAAACGAGAAATATTATTTCATTGTTACGATGTTCCAATAGTTGATCATTTCGTAGTGGAAAAATATCAACATTGACAAAACAATCCTATTACTGGACATTCAACAGTACGTACTTATTTCTTGGTTATGCTAGAAATATTAACTGAATCAGCAACCAATAGGTCAACTACAAACAAACAATCGTAGCTAAAAGCAGTAGGTAAAAATCCAACCATCTTGTTTCAATACAATTTTTCGCCAGAGCGGTCTATTGAGCACAATAATTAGTGACAGAATCCAAAATTTAAAAATCTTCTTTGCCTAAATATACTCGCGGCCACGGGTGCAAAAACTTCTTTCTCGACAGCGTTCCCTCTGTATGACTTAAGAAATGCCACCTTAACAAATCGTACAAAATGTAGAGAAATAGGATAAATTGCTGAGCTGAAAATGAGAAAGCGGATGCCTTTAAAAGAAAACAAGCGGAACTTTCGATTACATGACACATCTAATTTTCTATCTTTTCATAGAAATATAAATGTGTTAAAATGAATGTTTATTACAGTTGCTGTTTTGAACAAAAACAATCAGTACATTGGACAAAATGAGAAATGATCACGGAAATAACATGCTTTTGATCCTGGTTGACAAAATTTCGGCAAAAAACATGCAAAAGATCTTGGTTAAGAAAACTAAATCTTTTTATGCCAAAAGCATGTAAAAGATCATGGGAAAAAGCATGTAATATATCCTGATTCATCTGTATCACCAGAAAACATGGTTTAGATCTCGGAAATCGTATACATTGTACAAAGATGTAGCGATCTAGTTGGGTGAAGTGTATTTTGAGTTTGAAAAGAATATCAACATATTTACTAACTAGGAATGTACGCGTTATATAATACCGTCATCAAGGAAGCATATCACATCATTTGACAACTTATATCCTTCTTTATATTAGCATACACATTTCTCCAGTTGGTACTAATGATAGTATCTCATCACACAGTTCGAGTGTCTCTCTGTCTATTTTCATTTGTTTTGTTAAATACATGATCTGAATATTTACCAGAAAACTAGTACAAATTAGATGAAGAATAAAGACAGTTTATGCACTCAAATATTGCAAGATCTAAAACATGTTTACCTTAGCATAAGCTTAACTAGATTTTTTTCTTGTGATCTAATCAATGCTTTTGTCATAAAAAGCTTAGTTTTTGTAACCGAGATCTATCGAGAAAATATCGTGTTGCTATTTCAAATGATTTATGTCTAAAATTATCATACACACATGCGTTATCATTAAAGCAAAAAAGAACGGGTGACAACTCTCTTCTCTCGAAAGTGAAACAAATGAGGAGAAACAATAAGAACGAACTATGTTTATTCCTTTCGAATAAGATGATTAAATCAATCAAGGAACGGTTTTCTTCTTTTCATTCTGTGTCGTTTTGGTCTAAACTAAAGAAAAATTTCAAAATCGCTAGTTCTCTTACTGCGTTTCTCGATGAGAACGGTGTTGTGGTCAAAGATGAAGATAATATGTTGAACATGACTATGAGAAATTCTATGAGAAATTATTCGAAAAACCGACGGTCTATCGTCCTCATCCTTATGTGGACTCCCCCGAAATAAAATGGGAAAATTTCGAAGAATTAATTCCTCCTATCACTCTTCCTGAACTTTTGAAAGTAGTTTCTAAGAGAAAGAAAAAACATTGATGTGATGCTAATGGTATTTCTTCCTTTATGTTTCAGTTTATTCCCACATCTTTTTGGGTTCGGCTTTTACAAATTTTTAATCTTTCTCTCTCTTCCTTTGTGGTCCTTCTTACTGGAAAAGGGTGCGAATGAAACTTCTTGCTAAGAAAGATTCTATCTGTTTGTTGGAGGACACGCGTCCGATATCTTTACTCGATGTTTTTTTGAAAGTTTTGGAACGTCTTTTTTTGGTTCGTTTTCAACGTATGCTTGCAAAAAGAGGTATTCTTCATGATTCACAGTCAGGATTTAGGGCAAAGTTTTGTCTACAATCTCCTCTCTCAATCTCCTGTCTCAATCTCCTCTCTTACAATCTCACCAAATATCCTCTTTAATGAGTAATAGTTCCCCACTAGCTACGGTATTTGTTGATTTTAAGCAGGCCTTTGATCAGTTGTGGTGGGAGGATTGCTTAGGTAAATTATTAAGGTTAGGTATTCCTAAAGCTTATGTGTTATGGATTGCGTTCTGGTTAAGAGATTGAACTGGGTTTATCGAAATCAATGGGAGACGCTCAAGAATTTTTCGTATTTGGAGAGGAGGACCGGAAGGGTCTTGCTTCACTCCAACGCTTTTTATCACTTATCATTGTGATATGTGGACCTTTCTCGAGAATTCCCTCCCAAATTTCTTCGCGGATGACCTCGCCTGTCTTCTCTGTGGTAGGATAGGTGTTAAGTATGCTCAACAATGTTTGGATTTAGAAGTTAGACTAAAAACCTTGTTTGATTATCTCGTATTCTATCCTACTCTATCAGTTCAACCCATTAATTACAAAAAAACGGAAGCGCTATGGTCAGCTAGAGCAATCGGTACACCTCCTTTTAAGCTTTTTTGTGGTGATAATGAAATAAATTGATCAAGCACGTTTAAATACATAGGATATTGTCTGTTTTCTAAACTTGGGTGGGGTAAGATGTTAGGTAGCTATAAGGTTAAAATTCGTCAGAGAATAGCAATAGTAAAATCTTGTAAGATATTTGGTACATCAAGTCCACAATTTCGAACTATGCTTTTTACTACTTATGTTCTACCCCTTTTCACTTGGCTTTTTGTTACGTTTCCTCTTCTTACGGTCTGTCAGAGAGACGGATTATCTCATTTTTATTTTACATGTATAAAGCGTCTTGTTTGTTGTGCTTACTGGAATGATTATCTTTTTTACTTTTTGTATGATGAAATTTCTCTGGAAAATCGATGTTTTAATCATTGGCAAAAATTTGTCAGTGCTCTCGCTCGCTCTACCGATGGATTCCTTTTGTTAAATCCATGTTTTTTAAATGTTTTTCGGGAGCAGTGGCTTTGTGCTGATTTTCCTATTAATTGTACCTATCACACAAAGCGTTTTGTTCTTTGCACTTCTGCTATACAAAAATGTCTTTCTTGGCGTGCTGATAACAATACAAATTCCATTCCGGATATATCTGTCGAGGAGTTTGATCTGTTTTTTTCGTTCGCTGAATCCTTCTTATACAAAGTTGTACTTCCTGCTGTTTATATACTTTTATTTTTTGACCACGTGAAAGGTTATACCCCGGTGTGCTATCGTTAATTCGTATGTATTGTACCTTCTTAGACTTAATTATTGCATACCTAATTGTTAGTGTATACATTCTTCGTGTATTAAAAGCGCATATTAGGGCATTATTATTTAAATAAAGCAGAATATATATATAATTTTCTATCTTTTCATGAAGTATAAATGTGTTAAAATGAATGTATATTACAGCTGCTGTTTTGAACAAAAACAATCAGTATATTTGAATAAATGTTTGATAACTTGTCGAAATTAATCAGCTAGGACTCAGTGCTTCTTTTGAAAAGTATAATTTACAAAATTCACAGAGAAAACAGGCATGATTAAAAAAAATAAAGGGTGCTACGTTGTGCCTGCTTGGAAACGGAAAAAAATTGAAATTCTTTCGCATATCTTTAAAAAAACACGATGGAAAAATAACATCATCTCTTTAACAACTGCGTTTTCCAAATGAATAACATCAACTTATTTTCTTTGAACGACGGAGAGCGAGAGCATAAGAAGAACAGAAACTCACAGAGATGTCAGAAAGCAGTACGCAGTGTATTCTCAAAAAGACACTATTTCCTGGGCTTGGTGTATTCTCATTGACGATACATAATATAATGCCGCGGTCGGGAGGGGGAGGTGCAACATGACAGTGAGCCACTATGCAACATCTGCGTATTGTCAATGAGAGTACACCAAGCCCAGTACATTTTATAGAAGCTTATATATTTGCGTATTCTGGTATATTCTCATGTGTTGTGGCTGAGAATACACTTGCTGGGCTTGTGGTATTCTTAGTGGGTATGCACGAGAATGCACCGAGCCCAGCAAGTCTGGAAAAAGCAGTCTCTTTTTGAGAATACACCGCGTAGTGATATTCTGACACCCCTCTAATTATTCTAGACATTCTCAATGTTGATACTTGATTATACTTTAATGACCGTTGCGAATAAGTTTCAAAATCGTATGCTACTTTCCGAAGTTTCAACGAATGATTATTTTCTGATCTGGTATTATA
>CAJNOQ010009701.1:0-10040 GCA_905250885.1 Didymodactylos carnosus
GACATTTACTCAATAAATTATTGTCCATTTAATAATATAAAACTGCTCGAATCAAATTTTTTTATTGCTCAAGAATTACTGCTAAATAGTACTATAATTATTGCTCATATCGATATAATTATTGCTCAAATAAATACTAGCCGTGAAATAATCCATTTTTGGTTATTTTCATCAAAACTTAAAAAGTCATAACTCGATCACCCTCAAACCCATCCAAGCTACTTCACAATAACAAGATATACTCTCTTTTATCTGCAGTATACTGTAAAGATCAAATATTTTGAAAACCAACAGAAAATACATTGGTTCTGGAAAGGTTTCCAAGAAACCTTCAAAACTACGATAACATTTGCTATTGATCTTGCGTACAGAATCAGGTGGAGCGGGTAAAAAAGAATATATCTTGTTATTGTGAAGTAGCTTGGATGGGTTTGAGGGTGATCGAGTTATGACTTTTTAAGTTTTGATGAAAATAACCAAAAATGGATTATTTCACCTAGTACAAATTTCACTCGGTTCTTGCATTTTGTTTTGAAAACTAACACTGCCATGAGATGCAGCGTGGTCGATAGTCTATGTTTTCATGCATTTCAGAAAGCCCCAGACCGAAGAATAGGGGAGTCTCAATGCTTCTAGAAAAACACCTTAGGCCCGCGAATCAAGCCGAATGAAGACTGCAACCGATGGGGTTTTTAGCATATGATTAAACAATCATAGAAATATATTATTTTGTAAAGTTTTTCTTATTCTTCTGCCTTCAGGTTAAAGCATTTCACAGCTATTGCAAAAAAAACATTCAATGTTTTCGAACAAATAACCAAACGTTTCTCGCTAATCAACTTATCTCGAACAATAGATAACAGATTAGATACTGTAGGATCTAATTACAATAGGACATCGAAAGACTTGATATAAGCTTTATTCTGTCAGAATACAAGCGGAAAAATATTCCGTTATACAACGATTGAAGTTGTACAATCGACTCGATGTTATCAGTAGTAACTTTTTTTTATATGTTCTGTCGCTAATTTAGTGCTAACGAACTTCTTCGATAGTCCACAACCTGATCAAATTCAATTCGTTCGATATACCATTGGCAACACTGAGATATTTGTGGGAGCAAATTTGCAGCAGTTCTTTCCAAATCGGTGGAACTGCTCATGCAATCACTGATCAAAATTACGGTGATCGTTATATAGTAGAAATATATCTGCCCGATTATTTTTTCTCATATCCAAGAAAAGTATCGGTGGTAATAAGAGCTGTGTGCATCGTCCACAAACTGATCCGTTCAATGAGGGATCCAAGTAGCCGTGAAAGAACACCGGTAAAGCAAGTTTATTCAGCAACAACAGTAACAAAATTTTAAGAAAAAATCATTGCTTCTTCGCATCAAAAGCTTTCCTCTCTTACTTTACCCAATTTTACTCACATGTGCTCGTAATATATCATAATAAAAAATTCACCTGATACAGTGGCTGTCAAAATTGTGCGACCACCGTACCGAAACCTTAGAAGTTTTCCGTTACTTCATGAAATACAGATGAATATCATTTTAAACCCGCATGATTTCATTTTAAAAAAACTTCGGTGCTGCACAAATCTCGAATACTAAGAGTCTTCGAGTTTCAAACATATTTGCATGGAACTGTTCTATTCAGGAACAAGTTTTCGCTTCTGTTCTAAGGTGCCGGAAATTCAAAAGGTCCGTGACAAAAACGAATGTAGTTCAATTATACATGGTTGGATAGAGCTCGTCGAGCTGATCACGAATATGACCTTTAAAATTTCTCAAAGTCAAATGTAGGGCAAAAAACTTTGAAAAACGAAAAAACCGACTCTTTTCGGCAAATCGAATGATTTCACCACTTTGCTTACTTCAAATATTTTTCTGCTTATTTTATTTGAATTCAGCATCTAAATTTGAATCTATTCGAGGCACTTTGAAGAATTTTCAAGTCAACTTCACGGCCGTCCGTGGACATCAGACTCACAAGGAGACTTCGATCTGACAAAGCTATCTCCTCCCTGGTTTTGAAACTAAATGTGTATTGTTATACACCATTCAAACCGCCATTCGACGAGCTACAAAAGTATGCTCGCCTTTTTTTTCTAAACCTCTTTGTTTTGGAGAAGTTTTACTTTTTTTAAAAACCATCGCATATAAGTCGGAATTATGTCAGTAATTCCCAATCTCCTCGATCAGAACTCAACTTTTGAGCCATAAAAATATCATACTCAGAATCAGGATAAAAGACTGAGTCGACTGATGTATTACCCTCATAATAGACAGTTTTCTCCAAACTTTAAATCCAAAAAGTTTCCGAAACTTTTTCTTTCTGAATTGAGATGAAGTAAAAGTTTTCAAAGTTTGCTAAAGTTTTTAATGATTTTTACTGTAAGTGGAAATAGTGATAGACCCAATAAGCAGTCGATACCTTGTTTAGTACTACATCTCCCGAAAAATTACTCACTGAAAAGTTCCTAACAAATTTGATATTTTGGGATTAGTTTTCTACGCTGCTGCATCTAAAATATATTTCTCATTCTCTCTGTTAGCTCTGTTCCGTACCTCACTAGAAACATGTCTATCGGATAAACATTCACTCCAATAAGCAGATTAAGTTATTTATATTTCTCTTCTCATCTCTTATTAAAGAACACATACGTGAAAAGTTGATTTTTAATTAGTTATTTTTTCCATGAAACCATGAGCAAGAACAGTATTTTCTACACAATACGCTTTATCGTATAGGAAAGACCAACTTCTTAGCAGAAGAGTTCTCGATTCACGCTATTCCTAGAGAAATTGAAAAATAACTGTCTAAATTCATTTTAGAGAAGAATTTATCTAACATACTCATACAACTGATTAAAGAATGTCCTTAAACGTTCGTGATTAACGCAGTAACCGCCAAAACATGTATTGTTCACTAAAACGGTTTTTTTAATATAGTCAAATTAGAAGCACGGTCATGTCAATTATCACGAGAATATCAAAGTAAGTTGAATATATTACCATCCGCTGCTTCATCACTGAGTTTAGGTTCTTCAATTACCGGGCCTTCGAGTATTATAACGGTGATGAAGTGGAAAATCGTACTCTGAGAACGGGCCATTTCTATCCGAAATTCATTCAATGTTTATTAACCAAACCAACATTAAAACATTTATTATTATGCTTGCCACAACGAAGAGCAAAGTCTACATCCACGTAACTGAACACGCTAAGCTCATCATTGTTCTTCATTAGTACTCTTTTCCATCTATGGATAAAACGACTTGTATGAATTAATACACCATACTTCCCTAGCAAAAAATCTATGTATTTTCTAACAGGATTCTATTAGGATTTAGCTGGCGTTTGGCAGGATCCTAGGAAAATCCTGTAGAATCCTAAAGAAATCAGGTATATCGGAGAGTCGTTGGAATTGTTAAGATTCTATTAGATTCCTAAACAAGGTAGATCCTAAATGTCAGGATCCTGTAAGACCCTAGTAGGAAATAGACAGAAAGTACGCAGGATTTTGTCCAGAGTTGGGTCAGAATAGAAAAACAAACAAATGTACGATTGCCTTTTATTTTTATTTTTTTACTCTTGTGTACAGAAATAGCTACAGAAATAAGTGTCTATCAGTTACTTTTACCCTACTTCATTGTATGAGCACACGACTTGTGTAGAAGGTCTACGCGTATCTATGCTTTTTCCTTGTGAACTAGTGAGAGAGATCCTATTGTTGTTGATAGATGATGCTTTGGCTTGGCTCCATAATTTCAATGTTGATGAAAAAAGTATTGCTGACAAATTTTAAAGTAAGTGTGGTTTCTTTTAAAGTTCTCCTCCCCTTAGCCGGAAAGTTTCAAGCGAAAGAAATATTTTCTAAACTTTTTACTAGATCCAATTTTAAGTGTAGATAAATATCATTTTAATTCTACATTTAATTTTAATTTTAAATAAATATCATTTCTATTAGACAAACTATTTTGATGGATACCATTTATTGTTTTATAATAACATATTAGTTTTTTTTAACATAATGCTCTCTATTAAGTAAGTTCGAACTGCTTATTCTACATGAGTATGATTACTGTCATATTCTGTTGCATCAACTACAGTGAAGTGCATTGGATTCCTTCATCTTCTTCACTAGTGCTCTACTAGACTTAATAGATTTTCTAAGAAATTCTTGCTGTGCCATGCCTACATGAAGTGATCACCATGTTTCTCGACGCATCCTTTCTCCTTTCCCATGAAAAAATAATTGATTTTTTACATTTACACATATAAGCGCCATAAAACTTAAAACATATTGCGCATTTGTTACTCCCACTACAAGGACGTGCTTAGACGCAAAAAGACTTGGTTAGCCAATATAAGTTATTCTGTTTGTACATTCGTTCTCAGACACCTGTTCAAGATCGGCTCCGAAAAGAAATTCTAAGCATGCATAATTACCTTTAGGTGTGCACAGAGTTTTTAATTATGAACTGAAACTGCTCAACGGTATTTTTATCTGTATATAATCTTGAAATTAAGGTTGAAACAGCTTGATATTGCATTGCAACATTTGAGGTGTCTCTAAACAAGGCATAGCTATGATAGAAAAGATGGAAGAGTGTGCCAGTGGTCTTTATTCTTGTGTTGAAAGGAAGTGATTTTATGAAGAAATTGGTGGAATAATTTAGGCGAAAATATTTCAAAAGACGTTTCGTAGTTACGGTCATTCTATGCACCACTCCATATATTCGACTGTTTTCTATCACAGGGGATCTGCGATACCCTACTTTTCACCATTCAGTTTTTGTCAATCTATCAGGAGCGACCTTTTACTTAGCATAGTCCGCTTACTTCATTTTTGCTTCCATAATCCTTATAATGCATAGAAAGGTCTTATCTCGAATATTTCTACAATAAAAAGGACGAATACATTTTTCTGGATAATTTGCAAAGAGAATTATCGCAATTGCAGAAGTCACGACTAAACGTGACTAATATTATAACTCATTTCTGTAACCTGTAGACGCAACATTTGCCTTAGAAAAATAAATACATGTACGTCAAGATCAAACACGTTCTGTCTCTAGTATTGTAGTAGGCGATAGTGTTAAGCACGTTCGATACATAACTTTTTTCCGAGCACGTTTTGTAAAAATAAGAAGAAGAGAGAGCTATAAACTACGTGGTTGTGTCAACTGCAGTATTGTTTAGTAAAATCATCAATTGATCATGAGGACCATCTGCGATTTTGCTCTTGTGCTTCTCTTCTCTTCTTCATCCTTCTCTCTGTTTCTTGAAAATACCATCTACACTGCTGACCGTTCATACAGGGATTGTCTATTTTCGTCCTCCTTATCAGAAAATAATCGCAACGATCTTATCCATTATTGTTTACGTATTAAGAATGTGGCTGTCGGTGAGAATGAATGTTATAAGGGAAATCGAATACCTTTTGAAGAATTACTCGACCGTAATGTATCTACATCCGATCTTCACCGGTGGTCAATACCACTTGATATAGCTGATGCATACGGAGCCTATTCTGAAGGCAAAGATTTGATAGATGTATCTCAAAGGTTTATTTGCAATTGTTCAACAACGACAACATTCGGCCGTTTCTGTGAATATGAATGGAGTGATACGAGCGAGACAATAGTTGAAGAAACTATTCAATCTATTGCTGATGCAAAGAATTCAACCTATCCGGCAGATCGACTTCTATCTTGTTATACATTGATCGAGACAGACACTAACACCAACAATTTATGTTTGGATTACCGAGATGTTTGTGATGGTGAATCGGATTTACTAAATGGTCAGGATGAAACATATTGTCATCTTGTTGAAATGAATGAATGTGAATCGGATGAATTTCGATGTCGAAATGATATGTGTATTGATCGTCAATATTTATTTGATGCTGAAGCTGATTGTTTGGATTTAACTGATGAACAACGTCCGTTAGCCAAGGATAAATACAAAGATTACGTTACATGTTATGAACGAGCAAGTATTGATTGTGACGATCATTGGTGCGGAAGAGAAGAATTATCATGTGGTGATGGACAATGTTTACTATGGAATACACGATTTTGGTATCATCCAGATGGTGGCTGTCACAATGGTTTTTCTTTCACATACAATTGTCCAATTTCAGAACCTGTCCCAAATTCCGACCGGAAAAATCTGTTTGTTATCACTGGAAATAATGGTCGATGTACAATGAATATAACTGATGTAATAGAAGATGATAATTCAAAATGTATGCGTGCTGTTTTGTGTAGTGTCACACTTCATCCATCATGTGAATATCTTCAATTACTTTATTCTACTCATGAAGATGCTCTTGTGCGTGTTCAAAAGGAATGTCAAAATCAAAAAATAACATATGCATTTGGTATTCAGTTCTTTTCACCATTCGTTCAAGCCTATTACACGTTAGAACAATATAATATCAGTTATCAAATTACTTTTTGGATACTTATGAAATTAAAACAACCGGCATTATTTTGTTTTGTAGGAACGAAACGTTGTGAAAATGATATTGAAGTCACACATAATGGTTCTGTATGTCTTTCGTACGATGATGTTTACGAGAAAAATTATCCATATCCTCCATTCGAATATCTTTTCTGTTTAAATGCTGGTATGAAACCGTTGGCTAGCATGTGCAACAAGTATCCTAAGCATTTCTTCCGATATCCAAAAACGGGTGAATGTATTTCAAAATATCGACTTTTCGATGGATTTTCTGATTCTCTCTATGGGACAGATGAGCAGAATTATACAGCCATTGTTCATGTATTGATGCCGAAGCATGCAAAAGATCGATATTTATGTGGAAATGTAAGTTTGGTAACAAGTACTGTCATGCGATATTTTCTTGGTAAGTAGTTAGTCTAGTTTGAAAGATTCATACTTTTCCTTTCTGTAACATCCAACAAGTTTCTGAGTAGAAAGTTGGATTCTTCGAAGTTTTGGAGTCAGCACGAAAAATTAGATTAAATGAGAGATAGAGTAGTTCTTTTACAATGCTACCTCCCCGAAGCAGCGGTGACAAATCCATAGTTTCAGAATGCTGTAGTAGAATTCTACAACAGAAATCTCGAGAATTCAAAAACCCTCACTCGAGTACAAGCACAGACAAGATCTTCATTCTTTCGTAACTTATGCTAGGTGATCATCTGAGCGCATGTCCGGATGGTACTGATGAAATGAGTATGTCTGTGAATTGGCAACTTCTACAGTGTTTCAAAGCGGACGATGGTGCATGTGCTCTTTTGCGTGATCTTTCATCATCGATTAACGATAAACGATACATTCTTCCATTTACCAGTCTATGTGATTCTCTTTGGGATTTGCGTAATGGTATTGATGAAACGAATTGTGATGAATGGATATGTGAACAAGGATGGGAAAAACAAAAATCATCAATAAATGGTAGTAGTACAGGTTATTGTATCGATTCTCGTTGGTTTTGCAATGAAATATGGGATTTCTCAGATGGTAGTGATGAATATAACTGTACTTATCCTCTCACACTTTCTGCACCAGACTGTCTGACATTGACAAAGCCCGAAATGAGAGTATCTATATTAGAGGCAAACTCTGTCGCTGGCAATGGTCTTGTTGAATGTTTAGGCGGCATCGATGAACGAAATACATATGCATGTTTAGATGGTTTTCCTTTAAGCAATCGTTTTCTTTGCAGTGATAACGTAACATGTCTTTTGCCAATGCATTTATGTGATCATCATTATGATTGTCCAACAAAAGAAGATGAATCTGATTTCTGGTGCGGTAATCGATCATTATTTTCGAAAAATATATGTACAAAACATACATTTGCCTGTTTGGAAATAAATGATTCAAGTCCATGTATACCCAACGAACATCGATGTAATAATCGTTTCCAATGTAGACAATCACATCTTGATGAATATATGTGTGTCAAAGCACGCTATCAATCACATGTTACTGTTACTCCGTTCCAGCCACCCAGATTGCCTGCTGTTGCTGCTACTATTGCCAGTAGAAGAATGCCTTTTCAATCACCAACCGTGTCGGCCTGGTATTGTGATCGAGGCTTACCTGTTATTCGCTACAACCAATTGGCATGTTTGTGTCCCCCAAGTTTCTATGGTGCACGGTGTGAACAACATAATCATCGAATAACAGTTGTATTCAAAATAGAAACAGAACATGATGATCACAAATATCTTATTCGTTTGGCTATTCTTCTTCGTTATACTCAAAATACAACGATCGATCACAAAGTTGTAACATATTCATCCAATCAATATGGCAAACGTCGCCTCTATTTGAATTATCCATTTTCAATGTATGACAATTTATTTCGCCCTTCATCTGATTACAGTGTCGAATTTTTTTTCTCTTTTCTTTTTTTAATGGAACTGCCAAACCCAAACTGATGTCGATTTGGCAATATGCCATCAAACTTTCATTTTTACCAGCATATCGTTTGGCAGTTGTTTTTCAATTTGACCATGATAATGAGAATCGACAACAATGTTCTCGTGAACAGTTAGCCCAATGTCAGCATGGAAAATGTTATGTGATCGCCAACAATCATACTGCATATTATTGTGAATGTTTGAATGGTTGGATGGGCAAGAATTGTGATATTCTATCTTCCTCTTGTTCATGTTCACCTAATTCGACATGTATACGCGACAACAATAAACATGGTGGTTTTATCTGTATTTGTGAAGCTCGTTCATTCGGTTCCACTTGCCATCTGCATACTGTACCATGTCCTTTGAACTATTGTCTGAATGGTGGTGTTTGCAGTGCTTCAACAAATGAAATATTAAGCAATTTTTTTCAATGTACATGTAATGATAATTACTTTGGCGAACAATGCCAGTATAAGAAAGCTTCACTCAATGTTACTCTTGAAAATAGTACATTTACACATCCATCAGTCATTCAACTTCTTTCCTACGATACAGAGAAAATGGAATTACAAATTCAAAGACAAGAGATCATGATTGGTTCGACAAAGTTCATTCAATACAATAGTTTTCTCTTACCATCTATAGGCTTACTTAAAACTCACTCGGATGCACTCGATCAGACCTCATTCTACTTGTTGTACACCGGCTTAAATCATTCAGCTCTTCATCTCAATGGAAAAGGTATTCGATGTTCACATGCTCGTGAATTTAATCTCATGCCTCTTGATAGTTCCGTTGAGTCTCTCTTAATTAAATTGAAACAATATCACAAACCATGTCAAAAATCAACAACGAATATATGTTTCTACGATGAGCAAAGTTATATATGTTTTTGTGCTGATACCGACACAGTAAGACGAGCAACTTGCTTTCAGTATGATTTTACCTACGATCAATATCGGCAATGTATGCATGGTGGACGTTGTTTTGCTGGAAATAAGAAAACGAACAAAAATGATTTCGTTTGTCATTGTCCTCGATGTATTTATGGTCCTTTATGTCAATATCGAATGGACCATATGGGTTTCTCTCTCGAATCAATGTTGGCTTTAGATCTCGGTGGTATGAAAGAAAGTAAGTTAGAAGCAGATATACTGAATTTCGGATATCTCAAATTTGCATAGAGATTTTTCTAACAGAGAATACGAAAAATTTGCTATATCCTAAAAACTTTGATATTATTTCTGAGATATTAGTTGGTAAAGTACCAATATTGCATGCAAATTGCAGAAAAATTTAGATGTTTCGAGACTTTTATATCGCCTAGAGTACATTGCCCTTCAAATTACACTTTGTCACTTTTTGCAATTTAGACTCGTGTGACAAAAAGTGAGGATTCTGTGAAAATCCTCTACAAGCTTGAAATTGAGACTACGAGAAAAATTCTGTTTGTACGGCCCCATCTGTGCACCCTCTCCCCATATACATCTAACGAGGAAACCTCCCCAAGTGAAGGAGCGTTTTTTCCTCGAAACATACATGACTATATGTAATCGACAATGCTAATTCCGAATATCACGGTTAGAGTGGCCCATGCCGTTTTGGAAACCCGGTTTTCCACTGCG
>CAJNOQ010009702.1:0-10039 GCA_905250885.1 Didymodactylos carnosus
ATGTTTTGGACTTCTGGATTTCAAATCCATCTATAATCCAAAAAATGCATTTATAATCCGAAATACCGAGGTCTAAGCATCTAGAATAGCATGCCGACATGTTTCTCATGATTTGTGCTCGAGGCCAAGGGATGCTTTACTTTTCTCGCTAGCTACTGCTTCAAGCAGTAGCTAGCTAATTCTGAGTCTGAGTGTCAATGATGGCACCATGGACCTAAGGAAGGAAAACTATTGGAAATTACTATCTATATTTGAGGTACTAATGAAAAAACATAAATCAAATAACATTTTCAAATAACTGACTGTTATAATAGATAAATAACATAAATTTCAGCTATATGGCCACAAATTTTTATCTTCTAACAAGAAAAATTAGATAAATGTTATAGGCAAAATTAGAATTTGAATAATATTTAAGCTTGCTACTCATTTTGGGTCGGATTGGACTATCTAAAATTTCTGCAATTGGGAGCGGAGGGAGCACATGTGGTCTCTAAGAATCTGTTACCTACTTACCAGTTTGATTGTGCTGAGATTATTCGAAGGTTTTTACCTGTATCTCAATGTAACATATATTTCAGATATGCGCTTAAACTTCTAATACAGGTCGCAGATATGATCGCAGATACGATCTATCACCATGGTGATAGTATCAAAAAAATCCCAAAAGGGGAATGTGTGCTTGTTATGATGTTTTTCTCATTCCGAGTGTTATCAGCGAGATGTAAAGCCAACAGAACGAAAGAAGAGAATATCCCCGAGTGTGGAATTGAACCATATATCTTCCGCTTACCCGGCGAGTGCACTTTCGCGTACAGAACGACATTTATGTTCAAGCTGTCATCAACAATGTGTTAAAACAACATATGGAATTAAAACATGTATGAATAGTATACGTTTATTGTACGATAGAACATTAAAAAGCAAAACATCAATCTTGATGTTCGTCCACAAATACAATCAATTGTACTCGTAATATTGGTGTATTAAATCATTAGGAATTATTTCCAAAAGTGATATTTGTTATGGTTCATGTTATCAAGAAACAAGTATACAACAAAAAAATTCAATAACAATAATTCTACATTCTGTACAAGTAGTGCAGCACAATACACAAGTACTTGATATTTATTTACACAGTTAGATTTTCGAGAACATCCTAAACGCATCATATGGCTCTGGTGGAATTTTCAATGATGTTCAAGATCCATCATCTGCTCTTTCTGTTGTTCTTTTAAAGAAGGGATGATGCGTAATCGCCGCAAGAAAATGCCCCCAGAAGGGCAGTTTAGTCCAAAACACGGACAGAGTGCTCGACTTCGTTGATCGTTGTGCGGAGGCCTTTTGCGTAAGCAGACTCTCCCTCACCACGCGCCGAGGCCAGTCGCTTGAACTTTGTCGAAGTGTCGCTCGTTGAGGGCATGCTTGGCTAATTTTGATTTTCTGTCATTGTTTTTGATCACTTTTTAATGTTTGCTCTTGTCGTTTCCTCGATCGCGCACTGTTTCGCCGATTATCTAAGCTTTTTAATCCCTATGTATCTAATATTAAGTTGCGTTCTTGAAGTACAATGTATTTTCGTATCATTTTCATTGATTTATTTGAGAAGAAAAGACATAAAAGGTAGTCGATTATCTTTGCGAGTCAACAGTACGAAGTGTCTTTTACTACTACTTTTTTTTCAGCAGGAAGTGTCTGCAATTAAATTCATGATTTTATGAAGGGCAATCATGTGATTTATGGTTGTGATAGAATAAAACAGTAGGTAAAAAAACAGTAGGTAGTAAACAATAGGTAAGTAACAAAAAAATGAAAAAAGTCAGATGACGGAAGTAAAATATGTTGTTTTGTCTAACTGATCACTTTTTTATTACAATTTTTATTGTCTCTGTCTAATCATGTTTATTATTATGATCGATTTAAAAATACAGATATTTACAGAGATACCGTGTTCGTTTCATTTATTTTTCAAATTTTTTCATTTAACGCATTTTCACACTAAAATGGCTCTCGTACTCTTATTCACAGCACTATTACTTGATGGCGCTGCTACATCAGCTAACGGTATGTACGAATTACTGATGAACGGGTTCGGGTTTGAAAAACATTTGCCGAAAAATCCGAAGAATCTTTTGGCTAGACAAATTTTTGTATTTGCTTCCTTCCTTTGACGAGTTTTAATAAAAAACAAATGACTTGAATCGAAGCGAACAGACAATGACTCAGACGTACAACGTCCGCCACAGGTTCCAAAATTTCTATGAGTGACAAATTTTTTAAAACTTCAGCTCAAACGTGCGTTTATTAAAATCGTTTCAAATATTCTTTTTGTTTCAGAAGCAGTAGGCATAGACTCTATTTCTAAAAGAAATTCCAAACAGACTGATTCAGTTTATTTTACTTTTCCAAGAAAAGTGAACCTAGTTCTGGCCAAACTGGACCAAGGAAAAGTCACCTTATAACGGACTAACGACGTGTTCAAAGTTTTCAACGACAAATAAAATTATTTCTCCTGATTCTAATTCTAATAGAGATATGCAGTTTCAAAATATTTTGGTTCTTCATGTTCAAACAACTTCGGGTTTTTTCGGCTTTGGGTACGAGTTCGGGTTTAAAAAAGTTAAACCCGCTCATCACTAGTACGACTGCAAATCGAGTGAAAAGACTCTTCTAATTTGCGATATCTTTGTCAAACACTCTAGGTCGAATGGGTTTGACATTCAGAAAAACGATTCATCAAGCTGAATTTGGTATTGATGGCTTTGCTTGTGGTGATGGGCCAAATGTTTGTGATCCCTATACAGGTGACACAGATTGCAGTAGAAAATTGCCTGTTCTCTGTAAACGGATTGATTCATCACCACGTCCAGCTTATGTAATAATAACGCGCAATCCAAGTTTGAACGGTGGCTGGCTAATGGGACATGTAGCAACCACAGTTCCCGTCCAGGGGTCACAATTTAAAAATTTGAGAGATGTTGACCTGTTCTGCAAAGGGTCGTTCGGAGTTGGATGGGTAACAGCAGCATTTCATGATGGACGATTGATACCTGGTATGAACAATACACGGTATTCAGGTAAAGAATGGACAAATTACGGACTTACTTCAACGTATAAACAAGGTGCTTGGTCTTTTTGGGCTTATGGTAATGTAAGAGATGATACACGCTTCTGGATTCATATTTCAGATCAACGAGCACCTTGTTGGTCTAAATAATTAGCAGTGATGACAATCACGCTAGTATGAAAAAGAAACGGATTCCGTTCGTTTATTTATTTTGCCACACTATTTATGTTATCTGTTACATATTTCAGTAAACAAGACGATCAGTAGTTACGTCTAATATCTATGATATACTTCTGCCTATAGCTAGATAAGAAAAACTTGGGTCTCTCTAGGTGGTTGAGTCTTGCACTGCTCACTAAATACTCAATGAAGTTACGTCGTAAAGGTGTTTACTGAGTGCTCCGTAAATTGATTGAATCAATGATCAGCGTCATAACTCACGCGGTTTTTGTTTTTTTTCTACATCCAATCAGCGTCACTCAGCGATCTGCGAAAGAAAATCAGCGTTTTATACTTACCCCGCTGAACTCATCTTTCATAAATGCTTCCGGTAGAAGTTCTCAGCAATATTTTCAATTTCGCAAAAAAAAACCGAATCCACTAGAAGGTCGGGCTTTCGAGTCTTGGCTCAACTCGATGCGTGTCAAGTTGTAACCAACAGAGCAGTTTTCAAAAAAAGTTAGTGTATATTCGTTGTAAAAGACGACGTTGAAGGTGGCAGAAACTTCCAGCTAAAATGGCAGTCTTTCATTTTCTTGGGCTAGTATAATATTCAACGCTATGAATATGCAGCTAGTATCACACAAGGACAATCCATGTACATATACAAGACAGAACCGAACAAATTTCACTTCTGCACAAAAGTGCAAAAATAAACTTTGCCGGTCTGTCGGAAATGATGCACATCGATTGAAATTGTGCAATTACATTCTGTATCACTCTATTTATACGAGTCTATTTATGGCAGTCTATCGAAACATAATATTTAACTTAGGACCTGGAAATGCGTCTTCTACAAGAGCTTAAAATTAGTAATTAATCAAAAAATTATCGTGTTTAAAGGTTTTAGACGTCGTATAGATATACTTCTGTGTAATCAATTGTCTGTGCTTAAAGTAACAAAAACAATAAGTTTGTCCTCGTTTGGTCATGTCCTTCAGCTATAAACAGGATGTTGTATTAATAAAAATTTCTGCATTTGATTGTTTTCCGTATCGGCTACAAACGAATTCCAACTAGAATCAAATTTCATCTCCTTAGGGTGGTTTAATTAATTTGACATAGTTCCATTTCCATTGCCATCAATGATAACTTCAATTGTTGTCTCCGTATTCTGTAACACTATATATCTTAGAATTTTCAGAATTTTAAAATATAAAATACTTGTGTATTGTGCTGTACCACTTGAATCCTCGTACAAACATATTTTCTAAAAATCGGTTGTAATTCATTCGACTGAAAAATGGCTGAAATTGTTTTTTGTTGAAAAATCCCTTGGTATTTCAGCCAATCGAGATGAAAACTTTTAAAAAGTACGTGTTTTTATGCGAGAAATTTAATGAAGACAAATGCAAAATCCTTCCGCTCGACCAGGGTCTGTATTGAGACACCAGAGATAACTCCAGTATATATCAACTAATGAAGGGCGGATCGATGCTTGCGATCAGAGGTCATCGAATTGTAAGGTAAAGCATCATCCTCTTTTACTATGATAACATAAACAACACTTGACGTTCTTCCTCTCACCTTGCCTCATGTCGCCAAACATCCTGAGAAGCATAGACTGAGTCATTGTTAGCACAGAACCATGTTACACGAGAGAAGATGTGCGGTGGTCTTTCTTCTTCAGTAATTAACTGGTGATTAAAAGAAGCAGAAGCGCTCTGGATTGAGCTCTTGCCTCTTTACTCAGCTGTAAATAACGTCGTTTTTTTCCACCGCTTCCTTGCATCCATGTACGTGAATTTTTCTTCACTGGTAGATCATCGGTCCGCACGTTCTCTGCCATCATCTTTTCGAAAGTTTGCTTACAGCTTTGTGCCGATTCTATTAAATTTTTTCCATTCAAGAGTGTTTTTCACTACCTTTTTCGCAGAAGTGAGGCGCAACTTTATCTGACAGGAAATTACAAAAAACCCTCACAAGTTCACGTTTACAGTAAAAGAACTTTCTTCGGTCAAATAAAAATGATTACAGATTCGTGAATATAGCAGTGACTTGAGAAGATACCGATTTTGCCGGGCACTTCTCTAAATCACCCTCGCGCTTCTCAAAAATTCTAAAGTAAGCGCACATCGACTCCTGGTCTCGCGTAAAATATCCATAATCCATGATAATGCTCCAAAATCCCTCCAATCTCTCTTAAATTCTTATACACTTGTCAGACCGTCTTTACTGAGAAACTCTAGCGATGTGTGCGTTGTAGCCGAGTGCATTTAAATATCATGTTGCGTATGGAGAAGTTTTTCGGTTCTACAGCCGAGAATAGTAACTTTTTTCCTCATTTATTTGACCTGCTCAGCAAAATATTTGCGCTAACGCCACCTGTACCTTTTTAAGAACAGCTGGGCTTAAGAGCCCGGAGCTTTCTAGCATTCAAAATGGTGGAGAAATCTTGGAAATACAGAAAAAACAGATAAAACATAAAAAAACACTTTCGAGAAAAACGCAAAACAAGTTTTTACTTTGGTTATCGTGTTTTTTCCTTAATAAAATAGTATAAGGAAAAACTGGGAGCACTTCATCATAGGTTATCGACCATGGTGAATCGAATGAGCACGTACAGAGACATACACCTGTAACTTAGGTAATGAATGTAAATCGGTGACGTTTCCACAATTGGAACACGTGAATACAAGGTGTAGGTATAGTTCATCTCTTCTTTCAATGGATAAAGAGCCGTTCCAACAGTTGCTACACCCAATACACAATGTGATTATAATGGCAAAATATTGTCGGGGGTATTGGTCAATCGACTCGAAAAAGTATTCCCTTTTATTTGTTGTCAATTTCTGGGTGATAATCATTGACGGATGACACCCGAGAGTTTTCACCTTTAGACACCTTGTTCACATATCTGTTCATGTTAATGAGCTTGCATCACAGGTCGAGTCTATTGACCAATACCCCCTATACAAAACCTACTATCTGAATCTCTGAGAGCATTTTTCTTGTTTGAGCACCATTCAAAATATTGAAGGGCGCTGAGTTATCGAACTGCGGCACACTGAAAATAGAAAAACATTTGCCTTGATTTAAAAACAGATTCCACAAGAATTTTGAAAACATTAGAAGATTCACCGGAAAATTTTGCATCTTCTCACATATTTTTCAAAATTTAGCAGTTAAATCTTCTAGAAAAATTTCTCTGTGCAAAAAGCTGATAAATCTAAAAAAACCTAACTTTTGAACCTATTTTTCATAGACGTCTATAAAAGCAGTAAAATGTTCTGAATCCAGGGTTTTTGTCTTATTATCTTACCTAGAATTAAATTCTGTGTCTTTTGATACATAAACAAAGTTTCTCAATTGAAACCATTAATTAAAAAACTTAATTTAATTTGAAAAAATTGAAAAGCCGGTTGAAAACTAATTATGAGGCCAGCTAACGTAGTGGAAACATTGCATGAGGTTGTAAATGAGTGAGATCGATAGAGCGAAAAATTCTCTATCTGTCTACCTAGAAAAATTAACTATTGAACCTCAAACAATGGGCTAAAAAAACCGAGACGACAAAAGCACGTCGCAGTTCGAGCTCAGCACCCTTCAATATTTTGAATGATGCTCAAACAAGAAAAATGCTCTCAGAGATTCAGATAGTAGGTTTTGTAGAGAATTCAATTTTCTATCTTTTGGTATATAAAGGAACTTTTTATTTGAAGAGAAAGTACGAATAATATGCAGTAACATTTAGTCCAGTTTATTATGGCACACCCGCTATAATATTTTGTGTCGATAAGAAGTCGTAACTTTCGATAATTCAATGCACGAAAGTCCTTCAAAGTCTTACTATCTAGCATCACTAAATCCCATTTTTCACGGGCTTTCATTTGGTATAAAATTCGTTATATCTCCGATTTAGAATTATAGCGTTAGCCCTCTTGAATAATATTATTTACCACCCTGTATGATAGTATAGCTGCACTGTCAAACACAAATTGAACTGATTGGGATGTACAATTGTCAAAAGCAGTTTCGGCATACAATAATACTCGTCATGCAACAACAAAAATTGAACCATTTACAGTGATGTATGACCGTCATTGTCAATTATCATTTGATCTACAACAAACACCAACAAGTATCGTTCAGCCATGTGAATATGTTAAACAGCTTCATCAATATATTAGTCAAGCAAACCAAATGGCTCAACAAAACATTGAACAACAACAGCAGGGAGCAAAAAGTAGATATAATCAAAACAAAAGAAACCCAAGTTATGATGTTGTCGATTATGTATGCGTAGCAAGGGTTGGAATGAGACCAAAATTAGCATCCAAGAATGATGGACCATATAAAATTACTCAAAAACGTGGTCAACTATCCTACATTGTACAAGACTCCAGGAATTTGTCGGATGTCAAACAGGTCCATGTTCAACGGCTCCGACCCTATTGTCAACTACAATAATCATTAACAACCAAGGAAACACTTGTTTAGTCAATTATTCCACACATGTTATGTTCAGGTATAGAAATCATTTGATCAACGAAATTTGGTCAATTTGTTGTTTACTTTATGGTAGTTTTGGTTTTGACATTGTACAGAAATTAATGGCTCAATTATTCGTCATAGCGGGAATTCATTCGTCCCTCTCAGTTAACTTTTTTTCTTCTAGGTCTTGCGATACAATGATAATAAAAACTGTCTAGTTCACTGACTATTGGCATTTAGTATTGAAGGGTGCCATTCTCTATCAACTGTCATTTGTCTCTGTCAACAGCAAGTGGAACAACCATGAATACGTAATAAAAGTATATGTTTCACAAGCATCCTGGTGTTCAATAACAAACACAATTTGGGAGGTGCCAGGGTGGCTATTAGCGAAGAGGCCAGTTGATATATACAGAGTGATCCAAAAAAAACTTACCCCCTGTGTATTTATTGACTCTCTTGTGTATAAATATAATTGAACTTTTTACCATTAGTTTATTCAAATACAGCAAAGATTTCTGGACGAAATGAGACGTCTCCCAGCTCTCTAAGAACTTTTTCCATGAAACAGCATTGAATTTACGGAAGGTTCCAAGAGCATATTTTTCTTGTTTGCCCATTAATTGTCCCGATTTTGGTGATATGGGACCTTCCGTAAATAGAATGCTGTTTCATGAGAAAAGCTCTTCGAGAGCTCGGATACGTCTCATTTCGTCCAGAAATCTTTGCTCTATTCGAATAAACTAATGGTAAAAAGTTCAATTATATTTGTACACAAGAAAGTCAATAAATACACAGGGGGTAAGGTTTTTTGGATCACCCTGTACAATTCATCCAAGGCGGGCGGCGAAGAAAGAAGATCTCTTCTCCTAAACAAGTGAATCAAGTACTTCTGGCGTGCACGAAAACAAAAGCCAGAAGTGCTCGACCATGGTACTAGAAAGACTAAAGATATTTTTCTGAAACCTGTGTATAGTAACTAATCTGAAAAGAAAAGATAGATTAGGTCACAAATATGTCAGTAGGACTACACGTTTGAAAAATATTAATGTTTTTCTTTATTTCTCTCAAAAAGCGGTTGATTTCGACAAAAACAACGCAATATTCATGTTAGTTTTGCATCCAAATGCACATCCTTATGTTGACTAAAAGTATTTTTAAATATTTTAGTAGTTATAGAAGACATTTGACGAGGAGATGTTTTTATTTAACGCTGGTAGAATAGAACATTGTGCAGGAGTAAGAACTGGCACAAAGAAATCAGTTAGACTAGAATCGTCAAAGTAATAATTTACATTTGCCGATAATTTTCTTCATCATCATCATTTAAACAATCAACTTTTCTATCACAAATTTCTCTGCAATCAAGACATGTGTGACGGTTGCAATTTAAACCTGTATAACATGCTCCTGTTATAACATCAATCACGTCTATAGGATTTGATCTAGTTCTTTCTCGGAATCTCTCGCGTATAAAGTTGCTGAAATAATCATACGAATCAAGTGTGTAAGCACAAGCTGAAGCGAACCATACACCAGAACAATTATAAAAATTTCGTTTCACTAAGATCCGCATCAGACAGATACATTTCATCAGTAGAAGTTATTTTTACAGCGGTTTCAATAAATTTATTTTCTTTCGACGTTTCGAGTTCACATGAACTCATTTTCAAGATTTGAAAACAAAATTGTTAAAAACGATTACAAAGCTAAAATACAAAAGTTTATCGCATATATTTATTTCATATTTTTCAGACAAATCAATCGAAATATCCCAATTCAATAAATCATTAACCGTAACATGTAGCTGACGTAATTTTGAAAAAGTATAAATACTTTTTACGGATGCGTGTAATGTCAAATGTTCTTCCGGTGTAATCTGTGGCATACGGTGTGACGGACGAATACAGTACGGTATTAATTTATGTTGAGAATTTATATATATATACATTGAAACAATTATGCTGAATTCGTCCATTAGCCTTCGGTTCGATATGGAACCATTTATTTGTTTTCGAAAATAAGAGTTCCAATAAAAATGGTTCGAGCTGAAAAGGTCCGCTACGAAACCTTCATATTTTCCTTGAAAGCGGTTCAGTTTGACATATATATTTCAGTATTAATCTTTTGTAAATCTATACAGCACATTTGACAGAGTGTAACCGTTAAGGGCACCACCCCCCTTTCCGGCGTTTTTGGAGAACGGTACATCAGAAAATTTTGAAACTTTCTGGGCAGATAGATCTAGAGGAGTAGAGCAAATGTCTTGCTAGACTTAGAATTCTCAGATGCTGTCTTCAGTAAGATTTTAGGGTCTCA
>CAJNOQ010009703.1:0-10038 GCA_905250885.1 Didymodactylos carnosus
AAAAATCTAACTGTGATGTTCAATAAGAGAGAGAGAGAAACGATCCTGAATGTTCTTTAGTCTTCACGTTACGCATATTAGAAAAATAGAGTAGCAGTACAATGTACAACTGATAAGAGAATATTTTCGATCCAAATGTCCAACTATTAGCTGCATTCGTAACTGCTTTCTTTGTTGATGTTGATGTTAATATTAATGTTGATGTTGAGCCTGGAAATAGATCTGGATCAACAGGATTGAATTCATTATATGAAATGGATTTAGCAAAACCCAATTGATTATTTTGTATATCAAATACTGAATAAAATCTCGTAAGGAATATATCACCTAGTATCCATATATAACTGTCTGATGCCTGGAATGCTGATACACAGACAGTAGGATAATTGACGTATTGAAAAAATAGTATGTATTGAAGTGCACTCAAATCAAATGTTTTATCACCTATTGTAAATGTAACAATAGGAAATGATGATAACGATCGATTGTGACAATCGACAATATACTAAAATAATACAGTCATATAAATGTTCATTCGATAAATATCATAAGAAGTAACGTTTCTAACATCAAAAAGAGACGATAAACAGTTAAACTATTTATTTTCTAGAAACTGATTGTTCAGATTACGCTTGTTTACTTTAAAATTTGAAATATATGGTATCAACGAAAGCTCAATTCGAATGAGATAGGCTCCATTTTTTTTCAAAACTTCATGGAAATAAAACTATTGCATGGTGTTTTTCAATAGTTACGAGGACTGTGCTTACATATTCATATCCGACATCTACTGCGCCAATTTCTTTATTCAATGCTTGTACATCTAAATAGGGTCCGACGATAAGACTGGTGCCTGTGTCAGCAATGGCAATGGAGTTGGTAGAAACTGCCTGATTATTTACGACAACGCTAAATGATATAAAATGGGGAAAAACAATTGAATAGTCTCTAGATTAACAAAATTTACCTTGTAAGGACAAAATCCCATTCACCTTGTATACTAACCGGTACATAAGTTAACGAACCTTGAAATTTTGTTGTATCTATACCTCCTAAAATTAACTCGCCACCTGCTGTTGATTCTAATTCAAGTCTAAACAAAACGATTTTCAATAGAGTTTGGATAATTAGAAATGCGATTTACTAACGGATTAAGATAAAATGAGAAAATGGGTGACGATATTAAACCCTGTGCCCACATATTAAAGAACAACGGTACTTCATCACCAACCGTCTGGTACTGATAGGATAAACCTAAGATCCCATCTATATCCAACGTGCCTGACACGTTTAGCGCTTCTGCAAATTCTTGACTTTTAACGGAGATGCCAGCGAGCTAAAAGGAGGGTGAAAAAGAAAATGGAAATAGATTGTAGTGAGTATTCTTACTGTTACGGTATCATTGTCAAATATACCCTCAGCGTATGATCCATCTTCATAAGCAATAGAAAAAGGCATTCCATTCGATTCATATGTTGACGATTGTGAATTATCATACACATTGTAAGCTAAAATAGTCAGTTAGACAGTAGATGAGAGAAACGTAACTTTCTGGTACAATCGATAAAAAAAAATGAAAGTGTTCAAAAAAAAATTTTGAATGGTTCGTTTTGTTCCCCTGCCTTTGCCGAGCATCCTATAAAAATTTCCCAACTGCCAGACTCATACTGGCTGAGTTAGGAGGGAGACAATTTTCAGTTTTTGCCATAGAGAATTTTTGGCAGGATTTTGCTAGAAAAAGGGTTGAAATAGATGTACTCTACATCGTTCGACAAAGAATGATTCGAGCAGTACAGTGGGACTGTGAGCAAATGCGTCAAGCCGAGAAAACCGCAGAAAAGTTTTTTCATTCGTTAGTGTTAAAATCTAAAAAGTCCGAATCTCGTTATGTGATTCTACTTTCAGAATTATCCATTATTTTAACAAAGACTATAGATTTTAGAGCTCCAAAAATTAGGTAGTCAAACTCGCCGCAGTCTGAGGAGTCGACTGGTGTACGATATTGATGGTTTTCGTTTAGCTTTGACCAAAAATCTTACGAAAAAAGGTTAGTCTACATTTAGTTAAAAACAAAAATCGGTCTACATTTTTCCCTATAATGTAAAAATAGTAAGGAACAAAATCGGATTCGATCTGAAATTACTTTTGCTAGTACAACTTTTGATGCTCTATCTAGTGTAGAAGTTTCATCGAGAACGTTTGCATGCTTCATTAGTTCAGAGCAAAACAAGTTGCAAAAAGTCAGTCTACATTTAGAGCGGAAATTGACTTCCGCAAGAATGAAAGCTGTTTTTATCTCTACCAAATCATGCAAACTGGATTTTTTTTTAAATAGAGTTGTAGACCGACGTCTGATCTACAATTTAGCCACTCAAAAAAAAACTTTAGTGGCGGACTTTTGGGAAAAACTGTAAGAGAAGGTCGGTCTACAAAAACCGGAAAAGATGCTTGTAAAATGATTATATCTAAAGAATAACATCAGAAAATTCAGTTTTTTCAACTTTCGAGTCCCATAACTTTGCAACGAAAGGACGTATCGAGTAGAAAAGTTTTGTGGAAGTGGGCAAAGTACTAGGCAAAGCACAGGAAAAAATTTGCTCAAGCGAGCCTCTTGTAACCTGAGTTATTATAGAAACATATCTAAACAAGTGATTGTACTAGAAAGTTACGTTTCTCTCAGATATAATTGATCAAAATAAAATGATCTCGCTTATAACATTTCTTTTGAATAAACATTATTTTTACTTTTCATTTAAATGAGATTTTAATTTTTTTCTCAATTTATTCTCAAGAATTTCTACTACCGGAATTCACATTTCTTCATGCACGAAAATCCGTATTGTAATATTGCTCGTGTGCATCGTTCTGGAACCCTTAAAACATAAATCGTCATTTCACAACTACTTACTGCCATTGCAGTTGCTACATTCACTAGACACTATCCAAAGATCCGATGATCCAGTATCCAATAGCACCGCAAAATTTTGCTGAGGTGTACCAATGCCAACAATACCTGTCCAAAAATACTAAAAAAGACGACAACGACACTTATTTTGTGTGAAAAACGTTTTATTCTCGGCTGTTTCGCACATCTCGATTCGATACACGATGAGAAAAACAATCAAAATGTTTTAACTTACATTATCAACATTTATCAAATTTTGAGAAACTGCTTTTGACGTTATTGTATTATAGTTTCTAAAATATTTGTTGAATATATTTTTTGTCCTAGTTTGCTGTTTGATAGATTTACGTTGAACAGGTATTCTAGAAGTAAAAGAAGAATTTTTTTATCCCAATGACTTATGTAGTGTTTGAAGAAAGACTAACCGTACTAGTTGTGCTGAATCGATGGAGATTAGCATGGAATTGTGAACAGAGTACAGAAAAATGATCCATTGGATAATAACTGAATGTTTCATTGTTATGGAACTAAGTGTTGGATTATAAGAAAGAACTTAGGATTACACGATCAATTGGAAAATCCATAAACCTGTTTTTGTCCGTTTAATGAGACCGACTTGAATTGATAATATTTTATACTGTAACAAACGAAGATATAGTAGTTTGTCCCATTTTTTTAGCTGTCACATTACTATTTATAACACTTTGTGACGATATTTGTCAATATATATAATTGTGTTACATGTTGCAAAGTGGAAAAAGGTACTGAGTATTAGAAGAGAACTAATTTAATTAAAAGCATCAAAGTAATTAATATTTAATGTGTTTAAAATAACGTACACATTTTTAAAATTATCCATCGTAATAGAATTTTTGAGAATAATCATCTCTTAATCAAATAGCGCTAGAAAAAACAGAAAAACAAGATTCATAAATGCCTCTGAAGTAAGAAACATCCACATTGTCGAATTTCAACTGGATTCAAAACTGACGCGGAAAGGTCCCGAAGTGATAAATCGTTTTTTGGATAAAAGACATGAAAAATCGTAGTTGTTGATTTTGTCCATGATAATATCGACTACTTTTGGGTCTTTAAAGAATGTTTGCTGGAAAATCATACATTCAAAAGCACAAAGCTTTTTTCTCAATTTAATCCATGACTGAATCAGGCATTTTTTTACAAAGCATCATATTTCCTGCGTCTATAAAGTATTTTGGCTGTTGAGCATGTTCTAAAACGTTGTCATATCACCGACGAAAAATTAAAGTTCATTTAGAGTTAAAGCAAAGTGCTTTTTTCGTATTCAGCACACTTGATAACCTGGAAAATTTTCTATTCTTAGCGAGGAGTACCGCCAAAAAGTTAAGAAAAATTTTTAAAATTGTTTAATTTTACCATGGGGATTTTTCTGCGTCAATTTATTTGAAAATTTTTCTTAACTTTTTGACGGTACCCCTCGCTAAGAATAGAAAATTTTCCAGGTTATCAAGCGGAAAACCACTTTTCTTTAACTCTAAACAAACTTTAATTTTTTTTATCGGTGATATGAAACAATTTCATTTGAAAGGCACATATGAACGAGGACTAACAGAAATAAGTGAATATATCATGGATGAGTTCAAAGTGTTTTTCAGAATAAGTAGCTGAGATAAAACTACGCTGTAGTTAACTGCTGTTTATAATTGCGATTGTTTTTTACTTGTTTTTTGAAGAAAACAAAGAAAAAGTAAACGTCAGAAGCCACTCTATTTTTTTTATTTTACTGAGACGATTTTATTCATTGCGAAATCAAAAACGCTTTTATTCAATAGCCAAATTAGGATTCAAATCGAAATTGATTCTCCAAGACTTATAATGTTTACCACTAACGTTTGAAAACAGCTGACGTACTTGGTATAATAATATGCCTTGTTACGTGAATGATCGTGATCTATGTAAGAACCATATTGGATATAAGACTCCAGCCTGCAAGCAGATCTCGAAAATCTGAATTGACAGTTCGATTCAGATTTTCGAGACCTGCTCGCGCGCCGGGCTCTTATATCCAATTATGTCCTTCTTTTTTCTTTTCATTATCCTTCGATAGTCATCGCTTTACCTTCGCCTATAAAAAAATTAAAATAGCCTATGTGACTTTGTCTTCCAGAAATTTATCGGGAAAATTAGAATCAGTTTTCCTTCCCAAATACATGTGTTCTATAGTTCATCACCGTTCAGTTTTCCACATTTGTACAATATATTTGTCTACATGGGAGATAGTTATGGCTATTTCAAATTTTCCGTCAAGCTGTATGCAAGCTGTTGCAACTGATACTTTATGGATTAATGTGGCTTTTTTTTTTCTATCATCAATGAGCTAAATGATACTAATCATTTAGAAAAAATTATTCTAAACGTGATACCGATCTACGGTATCATATAGATGTAATAACTAGTACACAATTGTGCTGCGCTCAAGTTGCGATGTCGACAGACATTGCGGGTCTAACGGAAGCCCAAAAAGAATTACAGTGTGTACTTTTTACTAAAAGATAGCACGTTTAATTCTCTACAAAATATGTATTGACTGTTTTATTGCAAAATTCGAAGATGGAGAATGAGATGAGAAATCCTATGAAGTACGAAGATAGAGAAAAAATAGGTTAAACAAACGTCTTTTACGTTTTATTCGCTAAACGTTTGTGGGAGGAAGGAAGCTGAAGTAGCTGTCATATAGGCCTTGGAAAGCTCAGTCTCCACTTATGATTAAAACTTTATTACAGTTAGAACTGAAGGCGTAAGCATAACGTGTTATTCTTGAAAATTTTCTAAAAATGATGATCTTTGATCAGAATTTTGCATCATTCGATAAAACACGTACAGTCCAGTCAAACTTCATTCTTTCAGATTGAATTATTTTTTAGTTTGAAAGCCAGTGATTAGCCTATATTTTTGGACAGGTAAGATTTGAAAAAAATCGGCCTTTGTTATCACGCGTAAGTAAGGTCCAAATCATTTGGTGTTTTCGATCAGCTGCCGATAAGTCAATCGTTGTGTCGGATATTTTCACTCAAAACAAATTTTTTTGCATGTCATAAGCAAGAGCACGTTCGAAACTACATAAAATATACTCAAATCGGGTCTGATGCTTGTGAAACCATTTGAAAGTAGCTCTCTATGAGAAAATACGTTATTTTTTTCGTAATTTTCATCAATACATATTTTGTAGGGAATTAAACGTGCTATCTTTTAGTAAAAAGATTTGCTCGATTAATTATGATGGAACGGAGAAAATTTGAACATACTTTCACTGTAATTCTTTTTAAGCCACCCGTTACTTATTACTCCATAAGTGGTTACCACCTCAGCGCACGTCGAGGTTAGAAATAGCAATGACTCATTTTTAATATCAAATACATTGACTTGTAGAACAGAAGGAAAAGGGAGAGAAAATTATATTTCCTCTCAAAAACAAACGGCGCCGGACAACAAGCTGTTAATGAATATATGAAAACTTTTTAAGTCTAAAGCCAATTTTCAAATGTTATTTAAATATTATTTCGAAATTTTTAAGTCTAAAGTCAATTGGTTAATATTAATAAGGTTTTATAACTAGGTGAAATGGATGTCACTAATGTGATAAACATTGCAAACTTCGGTTGATGTGAATCCCGATTTTAGAAACCCTGAATGACGAAATTTTTGATGTTATAATTACTGTAAGAGCACTTAGTTCGTTGATATCTATAATTGGTGAAATATTTTTTAAGATTATTTGTGTCTCTTACCTAATTGTATTCTAATTTTAGTTAGTGGACATCCTATGCTGCTCTCTACAACGGACAATAGTTGCATGCTCAAAAAATGAAAATTTCAATAATACATAAACTATCATTTATTTAAGAATTACACTACATGTTTAACCCTGATCCGACCATCTATAATATGCCCAAATTCTAATGGTTTCATTTGAGTACTGCCTGAACACAACGATTAGATTTTATCGCTTCACTTTATATTCCACTGAATGACAATAGGATGTACTATGAATATGAACTGATTGTATCCACTCATTATTTATCTGGCAGAGCAGCAAGACATATCTTCAAAGCACGCGTTTTCGTCTGGGGTCCGTGCGGACCCCAAGTGGACGGATCAGGGTTAAATATTCGTTTATTCAGTGTTAGGAGCATATGACTAAATTAGTCATTGGACAGACAACGGAATCAAATAAAATTATCATTGTAGATAGAACAGCAGCAATGTCAAATGTGACATTGTCTACATGCCAATGGAGATCGATCAATGTTAGTAAAAGCATTTTTAAAAGCACTGTTGACAGATGCTTTTTTATCTCATTTGATCGGTAGCCAATTACTTCCAATAGTAGATCATCACTAAATATTGAAATGGCAACAAATAATTCTAATGTAATATTCCACTTTTTATGATGGCCATAATTAGCATAAGATATTGATGATGGAGTACCGTTAGGATTCGATGCAGCACAATCACTACTCATCAATATTGTCATAAAGCCACTTAGCCATGTTCTCTGTTTTCTTGCATAATAGTGAGCATTGTAATATATGAAATGTTCCCACTTGAGACCTTGATAATCGTCATAAATAATATCATATTCTGTTTTAGATCTACTAAAGTCATCAAACTTGATAAGAGTGCAATCTAGATTGAAACATAGACTTCTACTAGTTTAAAACATCTAAAAAAGGTATCAAAGTTTACTTTCTTCCGAAGGAAATTGAAGAGAGCATGCAACCGTCATTAGGAGTATTAATTGTACCGTATGCTCTCATTGTTCAGGTTTAATTACAAGAAAAAACGATCTTCAAGCACTATGAACCAATTCTTAACGGCATCTGCTTCCTCTTTTTCAGTTATCTAGAGAACGTCTTATCCTAGATTTGTGATATTTTCCACACCAATACACCTCGATGACTTATGAAAATATTCTGCTAAACGTATTCTACCATCTCCTATAGTTTTGATTAATCAGAAGTTAAAAACGACTCTCCGAGCGGAGTAGCATTTCGAGTAGAAGCACTTGAACTGTAGAGCTGAAACTCTAGTTATAAGTAGCAGAGTTGTAACCGATTGAGTATTTTCCAACCGGTCTAGTCGGTTAAAGATCTTTTTCTACTTAAATAATAAATAACGTGTGATAACACGAAACTTTTTTATTTGAAATAAAACACTTTATTTCTATCGTGAAGTTGAACCGGCAAAAATCGACGGGTTCAAAATGTCAACTGGTCCGACCGGACCGGTTACAACTCTGGTAAGTAGTGCAGATATAATACGAGCTATTATTTTTTTAGTCCTAAAGGTCAAGTGCTCCTGGTCGAAATGCTACTCTGAAGAGTTACAGCCAAAAAAAGCGATTCTGAGATATACACAGTGAACGAAAAACACGACTCTAGAGATCTAGAGAAATTTATTACTCAAGAGAAATTTATTATAATTCTTTAATCAAACACTCTCAAGAGCTGATAGACACACGTTTCGAAGAAGTAGAGCTATTGGATTTTGTAATTTGAAAACTTTTATGCTTTCTCTTTTTTTTAATTTTTATCGTTATATAAAAAGTTGAAAAATTTTTAAGTCACGACAAAAATATTATTGAGACCTGGAACGATTCCTGTTTTGAAGAGAACCCTTGATTCTATATAGAGACATGTTAAACCCGATTAAAAAATTTTGATTTTCGAGTTCGAATGAGCTGTCCTTAATATGAAGCATGAAACTAATAGCAATGCTTTGGTATAATAAATTAAAAAATGACTTCCTTCAGACTATTTTGTTGATTGCATTTCATGTAATGATAAAGTATTTGAAAAGAGAACAATAAGAATTTAGTCGATTTATAGTTCTCAGATGCAATATGATAGAAGAGAGAAGAGTTTGTACACCCACTTAAATATTGACAAAACAAAAATTAACGACAAATATAGAGTTAGAATACATGGTTTTTATTCTTTTTTGTTTTTTTGAACAAATAGAATAGTTTGAAAAAATAAATAAAAAGTTCGTACCGATAAGAATAAAATAAGGTTGACAAACAAAATAACATGAAACAAAGAAAAAAGAACAAACACATCACATATTCAAGACATCACGTGAAACACTGAATGGAACATTTGGAAACCAAAAGATAAGATTCCAACGAAATCCGGCTCATCAACCACACGTCTAAATACGCCACCTGATGAACAACAAACAATAACTTCATCCTCAAGTAATAACAATTAGTCCGACACATCTACAAACAATTATTTTTCAAACATTTACACCTCATTTTCTAGTCATTCTTCTTCACATTTTAGACAACAACAACAGCAACAGTAACCCGATGGTAACTTTCGTCGACGTTCTTCTTGTTCTTCACTATTTCGTTCAAATTTCGACAATTATTCAATTCCTCGTAATCATCCCTACAATGACACTCATCCGTCTCGTCGACAACAATAGAATAACAATAATAATCAGACTATTACAACATTAGTTGCAATAACAGTTTTCGATTGTCATCTTGTGAAGATTAATTCAATTCCTTCAATAACAACACCTCTACATTATCTTATCAATTCAGAAAAATTCAACCGATCATGGACATCCATGTCGATAATCAATCCAGTTCTCGTTCATTTTCATCATTAATAACAGCAACTTCAAACTGTTCATCTAATTATCCTACTTATCATAATAGTAACAATAAAAAATAATAATCCTTACCATCAAGAACAACAAACGCTGCCCGAAATCAATCAACAAAGCTACACGTTCCTTTTCAAATATCCGAAACTACAACTAACCAACAATCACATACAGTTTATTTTAAAACATCTTCGATAGTGGGATTGATGAAATATTATAAACATGTATTATCTAGAAATGCACTAGAAATTATCTATAAATCATGTGTTTTATCAATTCTGAACTATGGCTGTATTATTTACTCCTTAACTACTGTGGCTAACTTGAATAAATTAGAAAGTGTGCAATATACAGCAGCAATTGCAACTGTAGGTGCGATGAAAGGAACATCAAGAGAGAAAGTGTACGGAATATTAGGGTGGTTCTCTTTGAAAGATCATTTCCGAATTTTACGACTATTAACATTTTGTAAAATCATG
>CAJNOQ010009704.1:0-10038 GCA_905250885.1 Didymodactylos carnosus
CGTCAATTTGAAGTTCTATGGTCTATAGGTAAAAACTCGGTTTTTCGGAAATAAGCTTCTATCGACTTCAACTTTCATTTTAACCCAAAACAAACATTGCCACGATAATCAGCACACTCGATTACCTGTGTCTCAACACTTTTCCAGGTTCTTTACCGCGTCCGGACAAAGACAGTTAGGACAGCGGAAAACCTTTATAACTCCTGAACCACGAGAGACAGCGAGCTGGGACTAGTCTAGTCCTGTAGAACTTGAGTTGAGCGATCTTTTCGACGTCTAGGAATTCAAAATCCGAAAATTTTATAGTGGTCGGAAAACTCTTACAAAATGTCCACGCAAGGTACACCACCTGAAAGTGCTCGAAAAAACTGGGTTATTTCACCTGGTATAAATTTTCACGCGGTTCTTGTATGTTACTCTGAAAACTAACACAGCATGGTCGATAAGCTATGTTTTCATGCGTTTCTGAAAGCCCCAGAGCGAACAATAGAGAAGTCCTTGGGCTGTGGAAAAAACGTCAGAAAATTCAACCAAAAAACGTTTCTATCTGTGAAAATATAGGCTAAAGTGTCCTCCTCCGACCGCAGGCCCCTATCTTTTACGGTCTTTGAGTTATTCTAAAAATAACAGGCTGTCTTTTATTTTGGCACCCACAACAATAACTCGCATCGAAACTCGATACTTCGAAAAACCGGATTATAATAACTTCTTACAAATAACTTTTGAAAAAGTAAATATAAGGTTTTATAGCGCTTGAAAATCTCTGTCGAATGAGATATTACTTCACGACTTTCAACAAATCGTTAATTTAGAAGTAAAAGTGTAAGCTAACAGAGTAATGCTAATTAGCATTACACAGTACTAATTAATTATACATTGATACCTTGAAAGTATTTTCTTTTCCATTTTTTTCATGAAACTATAACTGTAGATTGTTGGGCAGCAAACTACGCTAAAACGAGGTTTCCACGACTAGTTTTGACTAAGCTGTACGCTTTTTAAAAATAGGCCTTGCAATTAAATTTTTAAAATGTAGTAAGATTTTACTTAATTTATAACTCCGTGAATACTTACCGAGTCTCCGAAAACAATTCAGGATAGATACAATCAAGTCGTCTCTACAATCTGAGAGGGTTTAATAGTACGTCTTGTGGAGGTTCGCTCCCCTAAAGAGCCATCTCGTACAAACGGGGACAGACACTGCTCAAACGTATATCACCCAACAGTTCGAACGAGTCATAAAAAGAAAAAAAAGACATTTCTGAGTAAAATGGCGTTTTCCGCTTGAAAAAATATTGCTTGGTTGGTCAGATTTGAACATTTTAAAATTTCGACCAACTTTTGAAAAATGCGTATTGCTCATATCTCGGCAATCATACACGATAAAGAGCTCAAATTGTTTACGTAAATAGAATCGATAGTTTTCTTCGATTCGAAACAAGCTCGACTCCTGTGCAGCGACGTAGCCAGGAGTTTTAGGAGGTTGGGCACAAAACATTTTTAATCGATTCAATTTTTTTCCACTGTTTTAGCTCTTATGGTCGTATTATTGTTTGCGGTTGTTGTGGTAGGAAATGGCGGTCGTAATGGTGGCGGAGATTCGATTGATCATGAAATGAACAATGTCGAGCGAGAGATGTAGATAAATCTGCTAATGCTTCGTATGTCGACATCCTTGAGTACAATGCTTCTCATGCTTGTGTTCCTAATTGAACATATCTATTTGATTTAATATCATTGTTATTGTCAAGCTTTGCTTTTTGGAAAAATAACTATGAGGATTCCTCTTTTTATTATCGTTCATTTCATCTTTACGCTGCATAATTTTTTTATTTCACTGCATAAATGGTACACTATAGTGAAACAGAACATCTTTTAACACAGAGATAAGCGAGAATTGATCAATTATGACTACCAATATACATCAGAAAACACAGAACGAACAAGAAAAATGTCTTTTTTTCATGCTGCTTTAATGTCTATTCTAACTAAAAACAAAAAAAATTCGAAGTCTGGAGGAAATAAAACTCTAAGGGGCCCGTAGCTGACTACGTCGTTGCCTCTTTGAATGGTTTCGCTTTAATACAGTGACCTGTGTCCGATACGTCCTAAACTCATATTTTGTCCACTTTGAAGCCATATTGTATTGAAACGAAATATTTTCATAAAATTTTGAAAACACTATTAGATAGAGAGCTTCGAATAATCCAGCGCCTGAGCGTGGGAGTTTCTAGTTCGCTTTCGTTCAAGTAAAAATTGCATCAAAAGCAGCGACTTTAGCTGAAAATATCAGTTTTCAAAATCGATTTTTTCCTATGGTATAAGCCAAACTTAGGAAATATTTGGGCATAAGTAGTCCCAACCTTGACTATCAATCGATCAAAAATTTCGGTGGGCAACGTTAAGCTCACTGGAAGCTCTTAGTGCAGCCCAGAGTATAGGCATGCAACAGTACCAGTTCTTTACTGGTAAACTGGTACTGTTTAACTCGTTCTTACCGATACCGGTTCCTTAACGGTTCACCAGTTCACGGTACCGATTTCTTATCGAAGCACCAGTTCACGGCTCCTTAACAGGTCTATTAGGGATGCAGCAGTACCGGTAAACTGGAATTAACAGTTCCCCAGTTCACAGTATCGGTTTTTTAACAGTTCTTTAACTCCCGTAAGTTTCTTAAAGTGGGTTACAATGTTTTGAGGAGATTTATTGCTGTCTTTTTTCAACTTCAGTGCATTGAAAAGTAGGATAATCTGGCATTCTGCAAAAATTCTGCAAAAAAAAATTAATAATGGTATACTTTTTTATGTAAGAACCAGTTTCAACATCATAGAACTATTAAGAAACCGGTACCGTGAACTGATGAGTGTGTATAATCAGTTATGACCCAAACGGATCATGAGTGCTGTGATTGAAACGGATCCAAAACGGTCCGTTCTGGTGACAGATTTATCACCATAATGACAACAATTATTCAGATTTAAAAAAGGAAATTTTTTCAATATGATGGCTCTCGCCCTATAGGAATGGTATCTTTCAAATTTAGGTTCTATCATACACTAATTCTTATGGGAAATATTACCAAGTTTTCCTAATTATAAGAGAAAATCTATAGTATTTTTTCTTCTTGAGTGGTTAAATTAAACGAGATAAGTAACCCGAGAATATATATATTCTCAAATTACAACCTTTATAAATTATTTTTACCACTAAGTTGTATTAACTTTTGATATTCAAAGTAGGGTTTACTTTCTTTATCCAGTATGATTCCCGTGCTTTTCGATGATCCTCATTAAGATAACCTGTCTCGAACGGTATAATCATAACATCCCGAATGGAATGATTCATCTGGCTAAAGTGTAATCCCACTGTTGAGGTCCGTTTAACTCTGATTTGTGATGTATGTCCAAAAAACCGTTCTCGAGCTGATGTTCCTGTTTCTCCAATATACTCCTCCCCACATCGCTTACATAGGATATAATAACAAACGTTAAGCTTGTCACAATTCAGTGCTTGATTTAGGTTCAATTTTATTCCTGATGTGGTGGAGATACTCGTACAATTATCTATACTTAAACTACAGAAGATGCAGTATTTTCTTGAACATTTCTTAAATCCCGTTTGTTCAGATGCAGATGGTGGGACAATATCCATTAAGTTTCCCAAATGGTTTGAGTGTACAAGTAAACGATGTAGATTCTGTGGACACCTATATGCCAGAATGTACTTAGACCAATCTACGTTTGAAGCGGAATATTTTCGAAAAATCTCTCCTATTCGGCTAAATTGTTTGTTATATGTGAGTACAAGTACTTTTTTCCGTGTCTTTTGTCCCAAACCCTTCCCGGAAACAATGGATTTCTTCTCTTTTAGTAAATTCAATCTGTCTAATTTGTCAACTTTTTGAATTTTGGACACTACATTTTTCGGCCTGTATCCTCGTTTACTCAATCGATGAACAGTATTGGCGTACTCTCGCCATTTCTCGATATCATCATTGCAAATTCGTTTAACTCTATGTGCAAGTGTAGTGGCTAAATTGTCCAATATAAATCTGGGATGTCCTGACTCTAATCGGACGGACGTACTGGAAAGTGTCTGTGGGTTTTTTGAAAAGTTTCGAGATCAATTTGTTGAGTATTGTACTTTTTGTAATTGACACGTCCAGATAATTGATCATCGTCTCACCGAAACCTTCCACTTTATATTTTAGATTCGGATTGCCCGTATTCAGTTTCGAAAGAAATTGCTCAGCTTCTACTCTATCGCCATACCAAAGGATTACGACATCGTCCAGGTAGCGAAAAAATCGGAAAGGCAACTTCTCGCATTTGTCGAATAGCCTCAGTTCATTTAATAAGACAAACAGGTTAGCATATGGTGGCGCACAGGGGGTTCCCATTGCCGTACCGAATTTCTGTATATAGAATTTTCCACCAATTATTACCTAACACTATTTTGAGTAATCCGACAAGCCCCTGGCCCAAGATAGGTATGCCGGAAGTTTCTCTATTCTCAAAAACGAAATTCGACACTCTTGCTACACCTTCATCAATAGGAATATTAGTATATAAGGATTCAATGTCTGTCGTAGCAAACCAAAATTTACCTAAATCGAGCTTCCGACTCAGAATCTCCTCGTTCACAGACTCAATCTCAATAAGCAATTGTTTTGTACTATTCAGAACTCTGTAGAAATCGCAGTGATATTTCTCCTTAATAAATTTAGATGAACCGTCGACAAAAGGTTGTAGGACTTGACAGAGAAAAAAAAATTAATAATGGTATACTTTTTTATGTAAGAACCAGTTTCAACATCATAGAACAGTTAAGAAACCGGTACCGTGAACTGATGAACTGTTAATTACAGTTTACCGGTACTGCTGCATCTCTACCAGAGTAGATATCACGTAGAAATTATTAAATTTTTAGAACAATATTTTGCATTTTTGTTTTGAAGAAAGCATTTTAAAGCTTTCTATTTTAAAGCGAAAAAAAAGCCCATATTCGTCATTAGCGCCAGAAACTGAATCGAATAATGTGTCCCTCAGTCATTTTTCGACATACTTTTCAGCAGAAAATTGCTACGGCACCGCTTTCTTTCCATGATTTTTCTTACAACACAGACTTTTGTCTGAAATGTTTTTGATTATCTAAATTTATCATATACTGTTCCAATTCTTGCATTTTATGTGCAGTTTTAATAGCATGATCGGAACTATCGGAGCAGTTAAATGTTGCTTTTATTTGGTCATACGTCCATGTACGAAGTAATAAGGATAGTAAACGTGCACGCTCAACAAATGGCATTTTATTTTTCAAATTTTCATAATAAAGATTTTATAAATTTTGAACCATCGCATTTGCCATGATCTCGTCGTTCCTTCATTCATGCATGAGGGGATCAGCTTTGTCTAATTCAATTAATTGACCAACCTTATCAGGTGAAATCGTTCAGCAATTTGTGCTGCTGCAAGAACACTTGTATTAAAAATAACTTTCGCTATAGACTACTATTCTTTTCAGAATACTAGGCGGTACAAGGGTTATTTTTTTAATAACACAAAAGGAATAAATGATAGAGATCTGCGGTTTTCATCTTCGATTTTGTTTAGTTGAAAACAGCCGGAAAAGACTAGTTTTCGTAAAACTTAGATTTCGCTAGGTTGTCAAATCTTTTTCTAAAGTAGACATTGCCATGGAACTCAGCATAGTTGATAACCTAAAAATTAAAAAAGTCATTCAAAATCCCTCCAGCCTGCTTCAGAATGTCAGCAAATACCCTATTTTAGCTGCAACTGTAAAGCTTAGTAAATGTTGAAAACAACCACCAGAAAATACTTTGGTTTCTAGAAAATTTTCTCAGAAACTTTCAGAACTGCAAGAATCTTTTTTATTGATTTTATATACAGAATAGATACGGAAAAAGTAAAGTATTTCTTGATATTCTGAAGTATATTGGATGGATTTTGACTGAGTTATGCTTTTAATTTTTGATGAAAATAATCAAAAATGGGTTATTTCATATAATATAGGTTTTCACTCATCGTGCATTTTGTTCTGAAAACTGGCATTGCCACACGATTCACGATAATCTATGTTTTCATTCATTTCTGACAGTCCCAAGCCTAACGGCAGTGGAATACATGAATAAAATAGTTTCTTTTGTCATTTGCCTTTTAAAGAACTTACACATTTGATGTTTAAACGAAAATAAATATGTAATAAGCATATAATAATCAAAAAACTGTTTTGTGATACTACCATCCAAAAAGTGTTTTCTTATTCTGCCTTTTGCTGATGGTCGTGAACAAACTAAATTTACTGTTTGATCTTCTGTACAAGTAAAGAGGAAAAAAAGGAAAGGTAACAATGAAAAAGTACATATTCTGATTTTGCTTCATTTAAAGTCTTCTGGTTTAATTATTGGTCTAGGTTAAAAAACAGAGTGTTTATTATTCTTGATGTAAATTATACGGTAAGTGTAGTATTTCTACTACTTTGTAATTGTCTAAAATGATGTACAGCATAAGACGTTGAATCATAAGGATGCCCTGGATCTTGTTCAAACCACGAAAATGGGAAGAAGATATGTGTGGAAAATATCTGAAAACCATTTAATATTGTTGCTGATTGTTGTTTCTTCATTTGTCGCGTCATAAAATGTGGCCCGGTTTGTTGATTTACTGTTGAATTTTTATATACTGACCAATTGTGATCTAAATCTTGGATTATATTTTTCAAGAATTCGTGTCTGGGTGTTGACCCGAAAATTCCATTACAAATAAATTTTGATGATTCATAAGCGACAAATGCTTTTAACCCATGTAACAAAGGTTCAATTGATCTCAATGGTTCAAAATCCAAATCTGCATAAATACCACCATGTTTAAATATTAATTCATACCTAATTATATCTGATAGTTGTTTACGGTTTCGAGCTTGATCATAAAGATGTTGATTGTACAGTGGGAATAATATCGCTGCTATGTCCTCCTCGGTCCACACCTTTATTTCCCAATTTGGGTGAAATTTTCGCCATTGGTTTACATTGTGTTGATAGGCAGTTGGAAGTGATGTTGACTCATTGTTAGCTAACCAAATGAAATGAATGGTTTTTGGAATGATAATTGGTGAAATAAGAAAACGTTGTACTTTAGATGGTCGTTGACGACGATTTTCAATTTGAACGAGAGATTGTTTTGACATGAATACGTTAAGTAATTGTTTTTGAGCAATTTGAATTATCATTGAATCAACTTGATACTGCGTGGGATAAATGTTATTCAACAAGATTTGAGCTGCTTTAGGACTGATTAAATAGGCGTATGTTCCCCAATGTTTTCCTGTCATTTTCCATAACAATTCATTATACTCTTTCAGCGCCGGGCTCACTGCCGGCCCAATCATATTACCAAAATATAATAAATCAAAATCAGTTGGTAACGACCAAAGTAGATACGGCCACCATCGATCAAATTCTGGCGTTCTCAGCACCACATCATCTTCCAGTATTAGCATGGGACTTTGTAATTTAACGACACGTTTCCATGCTATGACATGTGATTCTAAACATCCAAGTGCACCGTACGTCATATATTCCCCACCAACTACTTGATCTTGTTGTACAATTTGATTGTACACCGATTTGGTTAATTTCCCTTGTTCTAAACTTTTATGTAAGTTGATGTGATGACCATGAATAGCTGAAATTCGTTCGATTTTATTTGGAAGATATTTAACAAAGGTGAAATTGTTATTGAGATGCAGTTTTATCAATCTATATTTCTCCTGGTTAATGTCTAAATTAATCATGAGTATCCCTTTAACAGGCATGATACTATTGGCGATATTAGGGGTTGTTGTGACTACATTGCGTTTTCTTCTTCCTGGTGCGATTGCTGCTCCTGTTGATGTATAATAGTAGAGTGGATTCGAATAAGTTGTTGTTCCAGTAAAATAGTCAGGCGTAATTGCAACTGTTGTTGATGCTAACACAAAATACGCTAAAAAAGCAAGAAGAGTAAGTTTATAACCATTCTGTAGTCTTTACTTAGTTCAGTGCTGCTTACCAAACGATAATTGTTGCAAGAATAGATCGATTAAAACATTTTCAATTGAAATTTGTAATGATTCTAAATTTGCAAATACAACAGTACTACTTGTCAGTGTAACCAGTGTTGCATTTTGACATTGACGACCACATTCTACTGGAAACACAAAACTAGCAAAAATTTGTAAGGTGGCACTACAATAAAAGAAAAAAAAGGGAAGTCTGTTTTTACCCGATAGCAGCAACGAATAACGAGAACTTACATTGATCCGTTTAGCAGTGACGCTTGATGCACTTTTACTGTCAGAGAAACTTTGATTGAAGTATATTGATAAATATCTCTTTGAACCTAAAACTCCGAATTTATTTAAAATATTGATAGAGAAAATTTTTCCTCTGTATAAATCATTAAAAACATTAATCGTCTGACAAAAAAACAAATTTAAGGTGTGTGCTATAAAAAGTCATACAGTCTTACGAGAGTAAAGTCAAACATCTGAACTGCGCAACCATCAGCAGCATCACAAAGAAAGACGGATGATTGCGATCGGCAGACTGAAGTATTTTCCTATTGATTTCATAAGACCACTTCAGCTACTTACCATTTTATTAATGGCTGGAAAACTTGTTTGATCAACTGGGCCATATTTCGGTACAATTGAACGACGAGAAATTCGTGCTGCTCTTGCTGTTGCCAGTGAACTATTATAAATTGGATAGTTTAGTTCCATTTCAATTGTTCGAGCTACAACAAATAAATAAATGAACGAATTCATAGTTAATGAGAAAGTCACGGACGATTCGTACCTGTTAATGTAGCAGGTACAGCTTTTGATTCCAAATAAATTGGAATAAGTGACAGGACAACGGCGGCTGCGATAAAGAAGAAAAATAGACCTAAGCAAAGAAAGCCGAGCAAGATGGCGAGTGGGCGTTGCTTATTGAGACCATTTCTAAAACAGAAGAAAGGAAAGAATTTAAAATATTAATAGTATTACGATGGTCTGACCGTTTCTCTAAAAAAAAGATCAAAAACAAAGAGAATAATATTTTCTGAGTGTAAGGGCAATGATTTTGGATAATAAGCGATTATAATTGCAGATGTTTTGAAACTTTTAATCATATTTATTCTTTCGTGATATTTCGAACTTAAAGAACCATTCTCAAACAAGAATCTAACAACAATAGAACCTAAGTTAAACTTTTTTACTGTTTTCATTCTTACATGACGAAAAGAACGAGACACTCTACTTCACAAAATATGACGTTATAGATAGTTTAAATTTTATTCATTCAACGACGTTATACTTATATAAACCTAAACAACATCACCTATGAAGATAATAACCTGGTCCATCGAACTTGGTGGTACAAAATGTTTGTCGCTATATAAACTTCTAATCGAATTTCTATCGATACCATTTGGAAAAACGAAAGATCGGTTTCATTTAGTTTTGGTAAAGTGATTTTGTAGTGATTCCTTTAATGGTAAACGATACTTATGTTGTGCTGTCTTAATGATTCAAAAATCAGCCGCTGTTATAGTATGAACAGTTGATGCATAGTGTCTGCCAAAAGCTGATTTGGCTACGTATTGCTGTTTCTCTATATTACTTTTTAGATTTCAATATGTATCAATGATATCATCTATTTCATCATGATTTATTTCTGACAATGATCGTGATAATTAGCCGACCTGCAATCGTGTGATTAGTCTAGGGTGCTCATGGATGTCTTTTTTCATCCTCTATTCATGCTCAAAGAGAATAGTATAGTCAGCGGTTTTGCGTTAACAAACTTACTGTATTTTCCATGTTGAAGTTAACATATTTTTTTCTTTTGTTCTGCTGATAGTTGAAGAAAAATTTAATGCGAGAAATGTTTTGATTAAAACTTATTTCATCCATATTTATTTGTTTATTCAAATAGGAAATTGATCGAAAATGGAGGTATTTTCCTTTCTCTACAGTCATTAATTTTTGTATAGT
>CAJNOQ010009705.1:0-10036 GCA_905250885.1 Didymodactylos carnosus
AATTAACAATAATTAACACTGAATACTAACAATTTATTATTCATTGAATCAATATGCAATATTTACGAAAGCTGTTCAGAGCGCAAAAATCTCGGAACGAGAATTCGCGCCACCCGTACTCATGGGTTAAAAACTAGGCCGTTCGTTCATTTTTTGATAAAAACCACTTTTGCAAATTTTCCGAAAACTCACATAAAATCCCTATTTAGGACAAATGAAAAACATAATTTCAGTTTTCTGAAGAAGTACTCTTCTTTAGAGTGTAATTGGCGAATAGTCGCCCCTTTACTCATGTAATCCGATATTTTCCGGAATTCCAAATTTCTTGTCAAAATCGCGGCAAGATGAGCCTGTGTTCGTGCCGCGAAATGAAGCGGGAATGCTGCTAAGGCAGTCAGGTGTAGTGAAAAGTGCGCAATAGTATAGGGTACTTTCGAACAGATCTGCCCGCTTTATACACGACTTAAAGCCGGGAAGGTTTGACTGTATGCAATCGATAGCGCTACTAAAGGTGTGTAAGACCTGTCGTCTCATGGGAAAATTATTCCGAACACGGGCTTTCCCCAACCATAAGTTCTGAATTGAAGCGTTTTCCGGGGTGCCAGAACAGCAAAATCCGACGTTATCTAATGCTATCAAGCGTTCTCATACTGCTGGCCGGAAAGACCATACAAAATTGCATATTTCTATCCGCAAACGAGATTTTCTCCTGTGATATTTTGAAAGAATTTTTGACTGGAGGACCAGAGCTGCATTAGTAGATATCACTCGTTTCATAGCGTGTTGGACGAGCTCAAATGGATTACCTCCCTAGTGAATGTACTTACGTGGAGGTACTTGGTGAAGTACCCTCGCAAATTTTGTTCAACGTTCTTTCGCTTTTTTGCAAGTAAACCAAGTACTTACTAAGAAAATCAAGATACGATATCTATTTTTTTAACAGTTCAGGGTGAGCGTTCTTAAGCAGAAAAAACTGTTTGGTGTGTAACACAGCTCCGTGAAAGGCAGATCGGTTCTGTCCGAGTCCAATAGATTGAGTAAATAGTCCAATGGACTTTGCAAACCATTAGAGAATTAGATGCTTTTAATGCGTTTTTCGATCGTTAAAAATAGAATAAAACGCGTCATTCCAGAATTTTCGTTAAGCCAAAGGTGAGACTAGGCTGCCTACCAGAGTTGGAACCGGACCGGCCGGCTGACCGGTTACCGGTCCGGTTGAACTTTTCAACCGGCCGGTTAACACCGGCTTTTTGCCGGTTTTTTTACCAGTTTAACTACACTTCAACCGACCGGTTCCTGTCGGTTTCGAATCACACGCGAAAGATGACTACTGTATAATAAAAGTTCGAGATGTCAACTGGACTCGCCCAAGGGAGGTTGAAAAACGGCAGTAGATCCAAAAATGATCTATTAATTCATTTTACATTTGTCCTATCACTGGCGAATTTCCAATATAGATGAACACAGGTTAAAATTTTCTCCCATTATTTTCTTTCACATTTCGAAAACATTCGTCCGAAAACATTTCCTTCTTCATGAATATTAGCCCGAAAAAAAAGCTTTTTTTCTCCATTAAAACGTGGTTAATCTATATTGTTTTTCCTACTGAGTTTCATACACCATCAGAAATCAGTTGCGCTTTTCAACCGTTAAAAATGCATGAGAACGCAAAATGAAACAAACGTTATGAAACGCGTTTCTGGAACGATTCAGGAGTTGCGGAGTCGTTTATATTCTGTTTTTAACGATCAAAAAACGCGGTAAATGGTTCATCTGAAGAATGAAACAAACACGCGTTTCTAAAAAACGCGTGAAAACGGATTAAGAAACGAGAGTTTCGCATCGTGTTTTTATAAAACACGTTTTTTGCCGTTTCTAACGAGTTTTTGTGCCTAGGTAAGTTTAATACCGAACAGAACGTATGTTTATGAATAAACGCATTTGTTCAGATTACGATCATGCCAAGTACTCAAAACGAAGTAAAAAGAAATGTTCTTTTTATAATTCAAACAATTTTTAGACACATTATGAGATAGCCTACAGGAATTTTTGATTGATTTTATTCACATAAGTTGGAATATTCATTTTTTCTCGAGTCTTTCACTTTTTTTTCATCATTACGAAGCAACAACATCATACAAATTAACTACAAAAGCACTTTGAGAACGAATATAAAAATATACACAAACTAATAAACTGAAGATAGGAATTACAGAAAAAAAGAAACGTACACACTGTGAAAGACGTACTATAATAATATGAGTATTTGTTCTGTCTCTGAGTTGTAACATGAGTTTGAATTCAGAACTGATGAGCAGAAAGATATTTTTATGACTATTGCCCACCTTGCGAATGATATCCTATTTAAATCAACTATGGCAGAAATTCTGATTTTGTGTTATACGCTGTTTCAGTTTTTTATATTAAGCAATAAACTTTATCCCAACGAACACCGTTTGTCTGTTTTTTTTTTTTTTCTAATTTTTTCTAAAGTAGTTTCAACGATGCCAGATTGCAGAGCATATCGAGTTGTATACATGAATTTTTAGTTTGCCGGACGTGTTTTAACTGAACTGTGAGTTTATTAATTTCAACTGGTAATAACGGTTCACAAAAACGGTTAATTTTTCAAATGATTTTTAGCGCCCCTAAAATATGTCTGATGCCACTAAAAATGGATGAATATACAGAGTTTGACATCCTCTGTAATTTGGCGTTGTCAAAACACAGTTTTCAAGAAAACGAAATTTGAACTTTCGGAGACTGAACGGTCTTTCTTTTAAGTTTTGAACTAAAAAAGCAACAAGAGCCTAAATGACTGCCATATTCGGAATTGGTATCGTCGATTACCTATCATCAGCTATATTTCTGGCAAAAAACGAGAGAACACCTTGAATTGATCCCTCGTAAGCTAAACATTTCTGACAAATATACGCTTTGCATATAAGTTGGGTTGTTTTTCAGTGATACACGTACAGAGCAGCTATTAACCATTTTAAATTCAGTTAAACAAAATAACAACGCCATGTACGAGTTATTTATGACAAGCAATCTGTTCACTCTCTTTTTTCTCTGTATTATTTTCAATTATTCTTAATACCATTTTAAATTCCATTATTAACCTTGGAGAAGCGAAAAAAAGAATCATTTTGATCCTTACGATTATTTTGTGCCATAGTAACAGATGACTAGATTACAACGATGCGAAAATTATCTTCAGTATGGATTATGTACAATATATAGTTTTCACGTTATAGGGTACGCTCAAATACAAGATTTTAGTAAAAATGCATCAGCACTACTGTAACTGTTGTTGTTGTTTTATAGAAAAAGGTTTCAACATTGTATACATTAGAACCTATTTAAAAAGTCTACTTAACGTCAAACTCACTTAGAATCTCAAATTTTTTACTTTTCTTAGACGCTTCGAGCTAGTTAAGTCTTGTCTGCACGACGATAAAAGACGCTGCAAAAAAGAATCACAGCTAGAGAAATTGAATTCTAAACAATTTTCTAAACTCTTTGTTATGGCGTAGTCAGTTTTCTATGGACTTTAAAAAACCATGCGATTTCGGTCATGTATTGATTAAGAAAAAGTATATTCTATGTGACTAGACTGCATTTTGAGCATAACAGTCATTTTTGCCCATATGTTTTTCACATGTTTTCGAATAGGCACATGGCAGTTATGAGAGACAGTTGAATAAGAAAGACACTTAATAATTCATTTCCTTGTAGATAGCCTAGAAATACCGATCTATGCTTGATGAATGTTTAGTTAAAGGCGTGAATCTGTATTTAGTAGCAGGTATATAAGCGATTTCCAACTCAGATTTAAGCCCATATCATCGGCGAAGATTGACAATAGAGAACTAGCAAATACGGGAGGGATAGCTCTTTTCGCACATGCGTATATTTCTGTTCTCTTTTTTTTCTATTGACGCGTGTAAAAATGTGCCGCACATGGGATATCTTATGTGAATAGAGATATCTTCTTATTTGCTGGCTTCTTAATACTGGTAAAAATCTACCGGTTTTTGGTCTTACTGCGATTTTTCTAGAAGAAACAGATAGGAAATGTTAAAGGTAAGTCTGAATAAAATTTTTTAGGAATAGTGTAGACTGTTAGCTTTAGCGTGTAAGATGAAATTATCAGAAAAAAAGTAAAAGTAGCAACATTTGTTTTATATCCATGTCTGTCTGCTAATCGAAGTCCAGCATGAAAATTCATCTACGAGACCAATATGACTAATCATTTTTGCGCCTGTGCTGTTCGGTGTTGAACGCGTTCGTTTAGTAAGCCAATAGAACCGAATTTAGCTCTCAAAAGCAACTTTGTTTTTTCAATAAATCGTTTCTAGAAGATATTAGGGGAACTTCTAAAGAGTTGCTGAAACGGGGCCAAATGAATACCGACTTCATTGCTTTTCATACGACCTAGAAGAAGATGAATGAGTCTGAGTACTACAAATAGTCGAATGATATAACCTCAAATGGAAACCACCTTTAGTATCTTCATATAAATCGTAAAGTGAGCGCTTCGTTGTAGACAGATAGGCATCAACTTTCTTGTCAACATAAATGATTGTTTTTGACTTAAAATGATCCTCTATATCTCATAACAGTCATCTGGACGCAAAACTTATTCAGAAAGCTTTTAGTTTTTAGAATTCGCAGAAAATGTTTAGGAACTACATGTTTTGATGTATTTTATGGATACTGCGAGCGTTTTCATCTTCTTCTTTCTTACCCCTCACCTCTAAGCAGTGGAATGATCTTCTTTCCTCAATAGTACACACGGCCAGTTTAATGTTTTTCAAATGCTTTTCAAAAATCGTCTAATTTATTTTTAGTATGCTCTTGCTCTTCCTTTTGTGGCTCCGAAGAACGATTTTTGTTCTTTCTCTTTTTCTCTCACTGTATTGTGATTCATTTTTTATCTTTTCTTTTTCTCTCTTTTTATCGGTAACAGTGTCCCTTCTGTAAGCAACATTTTCTTTTACTTGTTTACTGTTTCCTGACTATGTAACATGTTAAGTCAAAATACATTCAATTCAATTTGTTTGAAACTCACTTGTCAATCCCAATACGGTCCAAGAACATTTAGCCCACTTTATACTAAGTTTATAGATCTAATAGACATCAGGGGTGGACGGTCGACGAGGATCGTCGTAAGGTTCAGCGATTCTTCACGAAGCGGATCCCGCCAGGAAGATTTTTTGAAAGCTTGACGAAGCACGAGACGATGACGAGGCAAGGACTTCATGACGTAAATCTCGAGAGGTACAATTTTTCTTGTTAGCGAAAGACGAAATAGAGATGCTGGACGATATTCTTTCCAGTTCACACTTGAAAAATATGTTTGTTTAGTAAGTTACGTATGACTTCTACCTCACACACAGCAGTTTGCTCAAGTGGAGGTAAGCTAAAGAGCGACTAATGGCTGTTTTTCTTCAATGAAAAATGTTTTTCTTTTTTAACTATTTCGTCTTTTTTTCTTCAACAGATTCATGCGTTGTAATTATAATCAAGAATGTGAATATCCATATTATTTCCCTCTCCCGCTCTCTTTTGTTCATTCGATATATTTACTTCCTTGTCCTGTAATTATGATATCGATTGCGGCTATATCGTCACCCATCACATATGACATACTTTTCCGAAGTCACAAGGATCGATAAAGAAAGTGTCAGGGAAAACTTTTATCAATAGTTGACGGTGGACACGGAGGCGACAGAGCAGAAAGCTTTCAGATCTCCTCGACGCAGATTTCTAGAAACTTGCGAGACAATCCCCAAAGACAATCCATCGCCTACCTCTAATTGATGTAGAATAATCACAATCACAATCTGCATACACCAATTGCAAAAACCATGCCGAGTCTTAGCATTTCTTAAGTGGTCAAAAAATTAGTTTCACATTACCATACTGTTTATAGATGTTTGGTCTAATTTTCCGAGCCCTCACATTAAATATTCTGCACGAATCGTTTCTTACTACTTTTCTGACATTCTATACTTCATGGTTGTGCATAACCTTTTGCTAGAGGGATACAGCTGCAACGGCAAATGATACAAAAATGAATTATATACAAAATGAAAGCTCATCGAAAACGGAATTATTGAGTATAACTGGTAATCCATAGGTTGATTATGAACTATAGAATTATGGAAGTTTCTAGCGAGTGTGTCATAATGAATGAGCCTCTTAGTATTTTCTATTTTTCTCGTGTTCCTTTAGGATGCTAAGATTAGTGTTTTTTTCAAAAGATGCGCCATGAAACACTCTACAAAACCATACCTAAACTTTAGTTTTCGAACTTCAATCAAGAAAACTACATAAATTATACAAAAGGCGGAAAAAACAAAACCTTTGTATTTTTGGTATTTTTTTCGACTTGAACTTTTTTCTTCTGCTATCATTTCCACAAAAAGTGTAGCAAAAGTGAGCACCCGGTTCTTTTTGTACTTTTGAATGAGCTCTTTCTCGTGGTCTGTAAAAAGAGATTTTAAAGCAGATCGTGTGCTGGAGAAAGAAGTTTCAAAAATTTCTCCCCGTTTTCAAGAATGTGCTCGAGCAAAAGACGGAAAACATGATCAAAGTTTTGATTCTGCAGTTAGGTAATGAAGAGCAATCATTTCTGATCAAAGCAAAACAAACCCGATAGAAAAAGCTTTTCTTCTAATGAAGTTATGGGTGTTTTACTGAGAGCACCACTATCCCCAGAATTGACGCGTATCCGCTAGAAATTTCCATTATTCTACAGCTCATAATCAACCTGTGGATTACCAGTTATACTCAATAATCCCGTTTTCGATGAGCTTTCATTTTGTATATAATTCATTTTTATATCATTTGTTGTTGTAGCTGTACCCCTCTAGCAAAAGGTTATGCACAACCCTGTACGATCGGAGATATATGGTATCTAGATCGAGATATAAATGTTAGTATCCTGACGTCTCTGTTAATGAGATCCAGCTGTCCAGATGCAGTTGAATGATCTGCTGGTTCTATGCTTATCTTTAGAAGATCATATCATGAAACATCATTCAGATGTTACATTACAAACAAATTTATTACAAGCATTTCAAAAAAATAAAATTATACAAGGTAAATTAAATGAACGCCAAAAATCGTATTATATTGATTTCATTAAGGAAATGCAAGCATATGATTTAAAAACAAAATTTAATCGTGAATTACTTTATGCATGGAAAAAAGAATCATATATTCGACAATTGAAGAAGAATTTAATTAATTATGAACATAAACGATTTGGTGTACGTGATTCGTACTATGAATCTCAAGCAAGAAGTTTACAAAATTTAATAGATGGTAAACAGCAAACTGTCGTTATACCACCCACCGAAGAAAAACGTCGACAAGATGTTAATGAAAAGCTTCAAGAGTTTTTAAAAGGACATTCACAAACTACCACTCATAAACCAAGACTAATACAATCAGCAACTGTTGTACCTATGATATCCACCACAAATTATATAGAAAAAAAAGATTTCGAAAGTCAATCAACACCTAATATGAAAATAGCTGAGATACCGAGTAAAATTCATGCACAGTCTGCAACATCACGTAAGAAAAAAGCTTCACCAAAACCTCATCGTCCAAAAACGACGAATGAGATGCATCATGACAAAATTAAGAATGATATGAATACATCATCAGTCATAGGTGCGGGTGTACAAATATCAGCATCAGAACTTGTCAATGATAGTCAGAAAACAAACACAACTCCTCAAGGCATTGAACCACTACTTGCTATATCGGAAACATTGCAACGTCAAACATATGCAGATTTGATTGCAATGCGTTCTGTTAGACGTCCACGTAAAAATCCAACAGATTTAAAAATGATTTATGAAGCACGTAAACGTATTTATTGTGCAAATAAACGTGCGTATGAATATAATGTATATCAAGGAAAATGTGGTGTGCAATCTTATCGTCACTTTGAGAAAATAACGTTAACCGATGATGAAAATGATGGGGATGCTAATAAAGATCGAATTAGAAATAAAAACTGATATCAATTTAGTAACAATGTTTAGACTTTGTTTACATGCTGACATCAGTTTTAGAAAATGTTTTAGTTAGAAAACATCTTTTATTTTAAAATTATTTATAGTACACTGTATCAATTTCTTATTTACCCAGTAGCTGAATCCAAGGTGAAATCTGTTAATTCTAATTCCTACGAGACACTAAAATTTCGGATTAAACAAATAAATAACAAGGATATAAAATCTACTTGAAATTCGTTCATCATTCTTTCATTCGAATCATAAATCTGTATGCAGAAAGTCAGTTAAATACATAAGAATACATGGAGAAGAAAGAAAACATTTGTAATATAATAGAGCTGCGAAAAATAATGACTTTATTTTATTTTATTTTTTATTTGTTTTTTTATTTACGTTATATAGACTATCTATACTATGTACGCCCGTTAAAACATGCGAATAAGAAAGCAAAATAGGAAAGAAAAGAATACCACTATTTTTCAAAGCTCTGTTGTATTTAATAATGAAAAAAAAAAACGAAAATGTTTTTTATATAGTCACTTTTTGATGACGAACAGCATAGCATACATATAGTTTTAGTCTGTCGTTGATTCTTTCATTGAACATGAATGGTCAGTTGATTGTATAATTCTGTTCAAGTTTTTTTGCTCGTCACTCGAACAGATAAATTTTTGAAACAATTTGTGAAATAAAAAATCACCTTACGTTCTTTCGTCCCTCTGCGTGTACGAAGTAAAATGAAATATTTATTGGGCTTACAATAGTTTTGACTCTCATTTTCCTTTATGTCTTTCATGAAAAAGAACAACACATATTCCAATCCTGAAGCTGGTGTACATGAAAAGCAATTCAGAGCTATTGCTGAGTCCAGTATATAATATTTATTCAATGATTGAGAACGAGAGAAACGAACATGCAATAGTAATGATAATTTACCGTCTCTTATCGATAACCGTTCTTTACCGGTTACAGTTTAGTTTGTTGAAAAAATATTCATCCATACTTTCTTCTTCCTTATTTTATGGTCTAGGCACAATCCTCAAAAATGTTTTCTTGAAGAAGAAAATATGGGTTAACATTATTTTAAAGAATTAAACTGTAAACGTTAAGAACCTGTTGCCAGTAAGGACGGTTACCGATAAGCTACGGTAATCGTTACCGTTACATGCCTATAGAGTACGTGATCGTAATTAGATAAAACAGGCTGACTATTATCGTGTTGCTTAATGCTGATCTAAATGCAAACAATATTCAAAATATTGATAATTTTTTGACAAATTTTTAATATCACTATAGCTGCTCATTGACTGAACTGCTATGACACCCGCACTAGCCTCCGACTATTATGACCCTTGAGCATTGCGAACATAATCTATTGTGGATTATGACTATTGGAAAATGATATAGCAGAGTGCGTACTTAAATGCTTGAGCATATTCGTGTTTTGAGAGAGACCGCCATACATGTGAACACATAACATCACATTTCATTAATGTACAAAGAAAAGAATGGTGAAAATTCCCAATTTCAAAATCCACACACCGATTGATAAGGAATAGTCTTATTTATTTTTGTTCCAAGCTTTTTTTGAAGCAATAAGAGCTTTAAACTGGTTACTATACTGCGCATAGATACGAAGTGAAAACTAATTATGGTGCTAATATTGGTTATGCATGACGGATTGCCACTGATTATTAGTAAGATCAGCAATCATTGAATTTATTTGTGATGATATTAATTGATGAGCAGGAATGTTCGGTTCTCGGCTCTCGACTTAGAACCAAAACGAAAGAAACCGCGGCTCCAGTTCCGAACTCAGATCACAACCGCGGTTCTCAGCTTACAACTGGAAGCTAATTTTTCAGACAGTAACAATTAGATATGCACCGGGTCGAGCTACCCGAAATTCGAGCTACTCGAAATTAGTGTTTTTTTAATGAAAAATGAAATCAAAACACTACTTCAATCTATTCTATTGACTCTTTGAGCTGATAAAA
>CAJNOQ010009706.1:0-10035 GCA_905250885.1 Didymodactylos carnosus
CAAAAACACAATCCAGTAAGACTCGTTTAATCGTAGCCTTCTTTCGATTATGTTACTAACACACTCTTTCATTGTACGTCATGAAATTAACACATGAATTCTGAAAGTAATCATTATTCCAGTCCTTTGCCCTAATACTGCTATTGTCTATCACTGTAAAAAACACATAACATTGAACAAATTACAGAATTAGGATAAACCTTAACCTGAGATTAACAACTGAAATGCGTACACAAATAGGTATGAACAGAGGCTCAAACAGTAGAACTAGTCGCGCGTGTTTGTTCATATTTGTCGTACAAGCGTCCGAGAATAACTTGAGCAGTGACTTCGTCTGAGTTTTTAGAAATAATTCGAAATGCTATATAGCCATCAAGTTGTAAATAATTGACAAATCCATTTATATTTCTGACTTCGTCCATTGATGAGTCGATATGTTTTCTCACATAGTTTATTCTCGATTGCATTCTCAACGATATGATCCATAAGATCATATTGACAAAATTAATCATCGTTAATATTAGCAGCCAAAACCAAATACCAAGAAATATCTTTTCATTAAACAAATTGATTGGTAAATTACACTGAATAGCATACCAGTGTTGATTTGAACCTAAGTGTCTTATCATAAAATCGCACATTGTTATACGTGGAAATCTTGGTGATTCAAACCAGTCATCATCGTAACGGAAAAATTTTCTCATCGCTTCGAAACCATAGCCAGAAAATGGGAACGCTAAAAATGCGTTTAATAGGAAGAATTGTCCTAGAGAGTTCGTTAAATACCAGAGTTTGATAACGAAATACACAATCGACAATCGAGTGTAATAATATCTTTGTTTAACACCCGTTTTGCCACGTAATCTCCTTGGTGCGTCTAAATGTGCTTCTAACTTCTTTTGAACTAGTTCAATTCCTTTCTCATTCTCTACATTCCCTTTTAATGAGTTGACTAAACGGCGTAGATTTAGTCCAGCACGAAGTGTATACGCATGCCACAGAAATTTTGGTAGTAAGAACAATACAGACATGATCACCAAAATGTAAGGTGTCCATTGATAGTAGGACCTAAATGAGCACATTTGCTATACTACTTGACGACGCTCATTATGCTTTTATTACTCACACATGATAGGTGCGCGGTTTTGATCGATCGGGCACAGTGACTAGAAAAAATGATGATGTGAGGCGATGTTAAATGTAAACGAAGACACGCGTTTACTTTCGTCACTGGGTAAATAATATGTTCCTTTCAGCCAACATATGCTGTTCGTATACGCATTATGGGTGCCGGTGAACTGAGCTAAAGACAGAAGACAGACGATTTTTAGGTGTGAAAGCTCAAGTGATGACGGAAGGCCATTTAATGGCTAAAGATCTCGCACGAGATATTTACCTGGCGTCCAACAATTAATCGGGTCGCCAACATATGTTTTTGCGGTCAAAATAAATATACACATTGCTAGAGCCATGACGGTTATTCGACTATTTAATCTATCGACAACATCATCTTCCTCATGCCCATGGGTTTTAAGCCCATAGCGCGCTTCGGCCACCATTATTTTGTCCATGTTTGAACGTTCAGAAATCTTCAAAATGATGAAACACGCTAGAACGTGCTTTCGATTGTAGAGGACTCAGCAGAGACACATCTCCGATGATCGGAAGAGCAGGAAGAGAGGCAGTAGAGGTACGTAGAATAGAATCAGTACTTCAAAAGGAAACGAATCGAAAGATAACAACGAAACATAGAATCTAAGTATAATAACCTTCACTAGAAAACAAGGTACAAAGTGGATCTGCAGTTTAGGGCAAAACGATTAGTTATGTTAAACTGCATCGCGAAAAGTCTAACCCAGTGCACAAATTAAGATGCCTCACAATTCTTCATAATGCCTGGTTCCATCAAGAAGAGCGAAATCGTACATTATGAGTTGAATATAAATATATGACTTTTAAACAGTCCGGTTTCGATATTTTCTGTACAAATTCTGCATAAAAGGTTACTAATATTAGTCAAGATTTGAGTTTGTTTCAACCATTTTTAAAGAGAAAGTTACTACCTGTCAAAACTGTGACTATTGTGAATTCATTGTTTTTCAAACGCATCATTAACCGTTAACCAGAAAACTGTTTCTGAATGCATCTTTGCCTTATGCACTCTTGTTAAGGAAATTAATAGTCATTAATAGGGTTCATGTTTCTAAGAATACCGACACTGACGCCATCGGTATGGTCTTTTGCTTTGTTCCAAATGGTCTGCTTCTTTGCTTTTTGACTACTGAAGCATTCTAATATTTCCACTCAAAGTAAAATCCTGTAACATCTATCTAGGTTTCGAAGATAAAAGCTTACAGAGCTGAACTAAGAAATCGTTAGTAAATCAACATCGTGTGTGTAATCAGCTGAGAGGAATGCGAATGTGACCGAGAAAAATTTATGGAGACAGTTAATGGAAAAGCAACTATAAGAAATACTAGATTTAAACTGTAACCTACTTCTGACACATACAACATATCTAGGGAATATCAGTTGTCACAAAAACCGAACTGTCTAAAAGTGAATTTTTCTATTTGATGCATCATGTCACAACGCACTGAGTGAAAGTTATGCGATGCTCATTTCATTGAACTAACGGTTTCTTTTGCTCACTGCGTATTTGTCTGTTGTTACTAGTTATAATGTGACCGCAAACACCAGTGTATCCTCGCTGTTAGATGAACGCTAGATGCATTTTTTGTAATGAATAACATTGACATTTCGTTTCTGATGTTTAAACAGTTTGAATTAAAAATTTGATAAAAAATATTATTTTGAAAAAGTGATTGCTGATACTTTTTTCATTTACCACACTATTCATTCACCCCAAAAAAAAATAAAGTTGACATTTGCGGGCATTCATACGCACTTTTTTTTTTGTGTGTGTGTGTGTGTTACAGACACAAAAATCGAAATGAGCTGCGGTTCTTTTCTGACATATTATTTTTGCTTGAAATGCCACAGAAACGATTTCAAGTGGCACAGAAATGATTTCAAGTAAGAATTATGCATTACATTAGTGTGCGTATATAGGAATATCTATAAATTTATCCGCACAGTAGCATCCATATGTGCACATCTATTTTTGTGGCTATTCATCTTTTTTTATCATTCTACTTTCAAAACTCTTTTTTTTTCTTCATCACCACAGAGACACACATATTTTAGTTTACTGATTGTTTTGCATGATTGCAAATTAATCCATAAAAAAAGCAGTTGGTTGTTGTACACCTAATGTTGCATTCTGTGTCACATTCTTGTCTGGAATATTAAAAAATCAAATGTAAACAGTACTGTGAAAGTAAGACTTTTTTATTTACTTATTCTTCAGATTTTCATTTTCTCTTTCACTCTTTCTCTCTCTCTCAGGTTCTAGAGCAAATCAACTATATCTTTCAAAGTATTATTTCGAGTGTCCGTCATTTAGTGACACAAATTTCTTGTTATTGCATTCGAATGATCATTTTGTACATAGAGGAGAATGCAAGAGCAACAACAACAGGACCTTAGAATATTTCTGTAAACATCAACTCAAGTATCTGCAGTGTACCCCTGTCAGATTAATGCAGTGTCGAAAACGGTAAGTTTATTGCTAGCAAAATATCTGATTTTCATCGTCCAGGGATATGGAACATCTTTGGACTAATTCTTAGGATCGATCGGCTATTGGCTACACCTCACAGATTGCATGTTCGTTCTGTCATCTTTTTCATGTGTCAAAAGAGCAACGTTCGCAGACAAGTAAAACTAGTCGGTATGAAACTTGTTGACCACGCATTTCAGCTAACAGCATAATTTGATCAAAAGTTCACATCAGATTTATTTAATCACAACGAACAAGAACTATAAAAAGGCAAGGATATGAAAATGTATTTTCTTCCTCCGTCTAAAAGTACACCTATGTGTGTGAAAAGCTGAGAAAAAAAGCTGTTCATTGACAAATATTTTTACATAAGCTTGAAAAGAAGTTTACTCTTGCTTGTAGTAGTATTTTATTTGCAAATAAGTTTGATGAATGTGAACAGGAGTGTATTGGCGACAATCAAAAGATTATTCGTGTGCATGTGTTTGCACGGCTAGAACTGCTTCTCAGGCGAGACAGTCATTCATTCTCAATAACTGTTCTCATGAGAAGTAAGGTGAAGTAATAGCTTTTAGGTCTCGTATCTAGTAAAAGTTTTGTATGCATTTCTCGTCAAAATCTTTGCTTAGCAAATATGTCACAGTATCGAGTCAAGAAATCGATCAGAACCAGTCAGAAGTATCCCAACTTCTCGTTTTCATTTTGATTTCTGAGAGCGTCGTGAGACAAGAAGTTGCACGAGGACTCTCTCACGAGTCACATATTTGACTCTATCAAGACAAATGTGACTATGACTACCAGAGGGAATGAACTCATCTGAACTAGATCCGCTGTATTGCGTGGATGTAAGCAGAGTCAATTAGTTCTCTCAAATTTGGTCATCGCCACGATAACCACTGCTTGTCGTTGTCTCGATTTGTCTTGTTCTCACTTGCAAATATTTATCAAACATAGCTGCTATTAATTCTGTCATAACAACATCATTTGTATTTTTTCCGAGTATTTTGATTACTATTACCCCATCGAATTTCAAATAATCATAAACAAATTGATCTAGCATATATTTATCATTGCGCAAGTCACTTTTGATCCCGTAACGATTGGCGATTTGTAAATATCTTTTAACATACAAGCGACGTACGCTGGAATATAATGATAATATCCACATAAGCAAACTTGATCCTGTCAGCAGACTAACAAATATAAGCCACCACCATATAAAAACGAATATGAGCTCGTTGAACAGATTAATCGGTAGATTACATTGGACAGCATACCAGTGATTATTTGAACCCAACTGTCGTATCATAAAGTCACAGAGAACCACTCGAGGAAACGGTGCTGTGTCAAATGTCTCACTCGTGTCTGCACTACTAGAATGCCGATTGTTTAACCAGTCGATACCGAGTTTTGAGAATGAAAATGAGAGAAATATGTTTAGAAGATAAAACTGCCCAGTAACATTTAATAAATAAGCTAATTTCGTACAAAAGTAGAGTGCACATAAATAATGCCGATAGAAAGAACAGCAACGACGACGTTTGGCCATTGTCGTTTGATATTCTAATGCAAGATGAATTTGTTTTGATAACAGGCGAACAATTTCACGCCGCTGTTCTGTATCATACGATTTCGTTTCCTTAATAGTGCGAATCATTGAACGTAAATCAAAACCTGTTTGACGACTTAAATTGTGCCTGAAAAACGAAATCTGAACATCATCCTTCTATGAATGTATCGATTTTCACTCACCATATCAAGTTCGGCAAATAAAATAGCAGAGCCATCGTAATTAAGATATACGGTACAAATTGATAGTAAGCAATTCGAAACTGGCTATTTTCAGTTCTCAACGGTATCTTTGGTTCTTTGGTTGGCAAATAATATGTTCCTTTCAACCAACATATGCTGTTCGTATACACCGTATGCGACCTAGTGAATTGAGCTAAAAACATGAGACAGAAGAAATGACTATGTGCATTGACTCCGATAATCTCTACTGACCTGGTGACCAACAATTGATAGGCTCCTATCCCAATAAGAAAACGAAAAACATGCATGTATATCATCCATGGAAGACGAATATTCTCACCCCGACGTATTGTTTTGCGCTAACCACAGCTGTAAATAGCACTAAGAGAATAACAGTGAACTGATGATTAATTCTGTCTACCAGGTCATCATCCTCTTTATGGAGTTGACCAACTTGCTCTATTGCACCAAAGAATAATGCAGCCATCGACTAAAAGTGTTATCATAACTATTGTTATTTCGATTAGAGGATTTACTGACGCGAGCGACGTAGTAATTGAACGTGAGCTGCCTCGTCTTTAAAGATAAGATTACCTTATCTCGTCTTAATTATGCTACGGATCAAAGCATGAGCAGTTCATTAACATTAAGTGAGACTCATTTTCAACACGAAAACAATTTCCGAATGCATCGTCATGCGAAAATGCTCTACAAACTCTGTAACTTGAGAATCATACGTACTCAATATGCATGTGAGACTGCGTATTGTTTATCTATTTTAAATCCAGTGATGACTAGAACAATAATTTGAAAACACATCGGTGGTTTATACACTCATTTATCTTTCTTTACACGTACATCATTTTTTTTTCTTCTTCTTCTTCTTCGGCATACGCTTGAGAATGTGAAATTCCATTGGAAAGTGATCCCTCATCATTATCATGCATTGTCTTATTATATCAATCAAACCCTTTTCTAAGACGATGACAGTTTGATTATTTATACAATCATGCCACATTCACACGTCTGTTGTTGAAGTGCCAAACTGAAGCATTTTTCGACTAGAGTAACTACCTCTATAACAGAATTGAGAAGCAACCAAGCTTCTATTGTGGAAAGTCGACCTAGGTATTTGTGCACGATGTCTATGTAGTTGCACAAAATTCACTTTTTGAGCGGTAAAGTAGGCGATTTACATTTGCCATGGAGAAAGTTGAGTTTTTATCATTTCTTCAGTGGCAATCATTCTGAAGAGAAAAGCTATCCAAATGTGTTTACTTAGTAGTCTATAAATAAAGGGGACACATTTATCGTTTTTTCATTAAAGTGTATATTTGTAAAATAATAACAATAATATGCAATATGCATGTTGATTATGCACTTTTAAGAGTCTTCTGCACGGAGAGGAAAAATAGCTTTTTACCTCAATTGATTCAGTTAAGCTTCTTTCAATTAATTTATTGTTTATTTAAAAGTAGTAGATGCACTGTAAGAACGATGATTGATATGATGAAGTTCTTTGAATATGTTTATTATTATTGCTTTATTTCACTTGCTAGCTACAATTTGATCATTTGTTAATGAAATGTAGAAGTGGATCGAGGTAGCTCGTGTTAATTTCTTGTCAGCGTATGACCTATTATGATGGTCATTCCTAGGGTAAATCTTGAGTGAAATGATGCTCTCGATGTTTTACAAAGTACCCTTTAGTTGCTTTATGCTGAGGTATACAGCTGGACAAAGTCTGGTATTAGTGTCAGTGCTTTTGAGATGAACATCGATAACAAGCGGTTTGTTCTCATGTGTATTGTTTTAAAAGTATCAATGAGCGTTATTTCGACATTCGTTGCGTCCATCATAGAGGAATTAACGGACGAAGCTGTCTATTTGTTCTGTTGCAGTGTTCGACGGTAGTGGGCAATCAATGTCTGCCATAGATTTGTCGTTTTCGATCGCGAATCAATGGTGTGCTACGAAGAATAATGATGTTGTGCGCAATCGACCATCAACTTGATGTGTGTGCTAATTATAGCGTCTGGCTATGTGATTCCAGTAATTGTCAGTGTTCGAGCTTTCATCAGATTTGTCATGTGCCGTCAGAATTTTGTCGTCTTTCTCGGCTCAAGATCTAAACATAGCTTTTTCCAATAGACTCGTTCTGTCGTTCTATATTCGCTTTTGATGTATTTGTTTATTTGACTTAGTAGGGACTGTTACTCCTCCATCTTCGTCTCGCTAAAACATTTTCATCATTCTTTTCTGTAGGAGATTGAAATTTGAGCGCTAATGTCGGCGAGATGATCTGGTTCAGTTTGCTCTGTCGTAATTCGAATAGGACTAATACAAATGTCAATCACGGCTCGCGATCTTGAAGACGTTTGGATATGATCCTTTCTAGTTCATTTCTATATCGTTCCACAATGAATGGTGAGCGTTCAAATCTTCGATTATCGTTAAGCTTTTATTCTGTTTGTAAAGATCGTTGAAGAAAAGTTGCCGAAACGACTGTTTCGTTGGCGAGTAGTCTGAGCTCAGTTCCAGGCGTTAAATATCTTCTTGTCATTTTCTTTTGATTTGTATTCTTATATGTTATTGCAGAAAGAGATAAAATGTGTTGTCATTGGTCATGTACCGTCATATTTTATTATTTTGTTGATCAGATCGATTACAAAGTATAATATATTAAACATTTTTCTAGAGCAAAACATTTTAGTTGGTGTGGTTTTTCTCGGATCTTGGGTAAGTTTTCTAGGAGCCTTGAAAACCGCATCTTCAAATAATAGTTTTTTTGTGGATATTTATCAAGGGAGAAAAAGCATACTTCTGTACTTCTCGGTACTTCTTGATACTTCTTCGTGTTTATTTGACTTAGTAGGGACTGTTACTCCTCCATCTTCGTCTCGCTAAACATTTTCATCATTCTTTTCTGTAGGAGATTGAAATTTGAGCGCTAATGTCGGCGAGATGATCTGGTTCAGTTTGCTCTGTCGTAATTCGAATAGGACCAATACAAATGTCAATCACGGCTGGCGATCTTGAAGACGTTTGGATATTCTACACTTTTAACTTCGTATGCGTGTCAGACCAAGCAGCTAGTTTCTTTCCTTTTTGGTTCATTAGTATATCGTTCTACAATGGATGGTGAGCGTTCAAATCTTCGATTATCGTTAAGCTTTTAGTCTGTTTCTAAAGATCGTTAAAGAAAAGTTGCCGAAACGACTGTTTCGGTGGCGAGTAACATGTGGCTATTGTGGGTTTGTTGTTATTGATATAAACATCGAAATCAATTCTTGTGGAGTCAAAGTTTCGTAGTAAATACCCTTCACTTGCATCTCTCTTTACTCCATGTACATTTGACTGCATAATAGGACTGCATCCTAGAGTAGAAATGCAGCTGCCCACGATGATACAGGAAGGAAGCATATTCTCTGCAATTATTTTGAAGTGTTGGAAGCTAAAAAGTCTCTTAAAGAAACACTGTCAATTCCTGCAGGTGTTTACTCGTTTGAAGATATTGTTAATTATGAAAAAGATAATGGAATATGTCCATATTTTTTGTCTCGTTCTTTACTCTCCGTTGCCAATGTAATTATGTATAGCTATTGTTATTTGAAATTGTCATCTGTGCTGTTGGTTACAAAATCTCTAAATTAGGTGAAACTAAATAAGTCTAAAGTTAATAAAATTGAAGTTTAAAATGAATACATTCACGAGACAGCTTATCATCTCCTTTATTGTTTGTAACGTGTATTGATCAGATCTAGCAACGAAAGAGACAACGAAAACAAGCAGTAGTTAAGATCAACCAACCATTATTAGCATTGAGATAGAAATATCTTTTGAAGTGATGGGAGAAGTACATAAATGATAGACCATCTAGCCCATAATTCTGGAAGATTACTCGATTTTGATTACTATAACAGACACGACGGGAGTTTACTTACGTCTTTGTAAAAAAGTATAACTTACATAAACTCAGAATATACAGTTAATATTGGTAGCAGATATACAGGAAAATAGAATAAATTGGAAAAGTTTATTTAAATTATTAAATAAAATATTATGGTAACAACAGATTGAAATTAAAAACTATTTTTATAGAAATTTAATATTAAAAAATTAAATTTATTATAATAATAATTTTTAGAACTATTCGAAAAGTAGTTACTTTTAGAAATATCGATGACTCATATTAATACGAAAGAATTTAAATAAACAAAGCTTTTTAGCAGTGTAGTAAGAAATACGATCAATAGTAAATATTTTAAAATTTAAATTAAATTTAAATTATTTATTTTTAACAAGTAATTTTATGAGAATAAGAACCAGTAATGTCTCTGTCGTTATTCGTAAAAACAAGTTTAACCCCAAATTCTTGTAATTTCTCTGGGTCGCATTAAGAAATATTAATAGAATTGGAATGAGAAATGAATTCTTTGTAATGAGTGTTACTCCAAATTATGTAATGCAAATTCTCTGTAACTACATTCAAGGAATACTCCAATCGAGTGTTACTGACTTATTCTGATGGGCGAAGGACTGGAATAATGATTACTTTCAGAATTCATGTGTTAATTTCATGACGTACAATGAAAGAGTGTGTTAGTAACATAATCGAAAGAAGGCTACGATTAAACGAGTCTTACTGGATTGTGTTTTTG
>CAJNOQ010009707.1:0-10034 GCA_905250885.1 Didymodactylos carnosus
CAAACAAATATCATCTATGGGAAAAATCTAGATACATTTCGTCTGTAATCGGGCGATACACGACTAGTTGTCATCTAGATTACTAGTTGGAAAAGGGACTTTTAACTAGATGCGTCTGCAGGTGCATTTAGTAATAGTTAAATCGATTGATTATCGGGCGATAAATCGATAGTTGCAACTAGAAAAAATCTAGTAATCCCCCAATCACTAGATTTCCACTGTCGTTACACAGTAGTTGCAATCGAGTAAAAATCTAGTAATCTAGATGAATCGGGCAATACTAGATTTTCTTTTGATGCTTGGGATATATTGACCTCAGGTTCAAAAAAGAGAACTTGATGATTTAATTCCATTTTTACATAAAAATACTATAATGTCAGGGAACTTTAACACCTCAGTTTCTTTATAAAACATCAAGATGGAATACGTTTCTCTCATCCATAGACAAGGCTCTCCAGAAATCAAACTCAATTTTTTTGGTCCTTTTTATCTCGAATCTATCGTCCAAAAACTCTTCCCTTTTCAAAATTACTGGTAAACAGCGAAATTATTACACATAAAAATGAAATTGTAAAAAATTTGTTTGATTATAATAAAGCGCAATTTCTCCTACCGATCTCAGGGACTTCCAGGGAGAAGTTTGAGCAAGTAAAAATCCAAATGGAAAACTGCACGGAGCCAATTCAGTACAGTAGCAGAACTAAATAAGTATATAAAAGACTTGAAAAGCAAAAAATCATCGGGATTTGACTCCATATCAAGTTTTACGCTAAATCTTTTATAAATATTGTATATTGAATGTATTGTGGGTTGTTTTAATGATTGGCTTAAAGTGTCGGATTTCAGTGAACCATGGAAAGTCTCTAAATTTATCGTTTTAAATAAACTGAAATCAGGGATCCTCCAATGCGATCAAACGAGGCCTATCCTTGCTGTTTACCCATTCAAAACTATACAAGAAAATTCTTCTTCAAAGAATTAAAGAATAGTCAGATAGCAATTTTCGATCCTTCCGCACGAACAATCCGGCTTTTGCCCTAAATGTCTATTACCAACTAGAGTATTGTCTATGTGTCAAACCATAGGCAATAATCTAAGTGGAAGTGTACCATCGCTGATCATATGTGTCGACTACAAAAAGGCTTATGACAAAGTCGTTCACGAAATTTTTATTATCAAGTTAACTTTATAATAAAAATTTCGTGAACGACTTTGTTTTCTATTGTGTATTAACTTGTCAAAAAGTTAAATTATTACGACGATGATGTGCTGTTGGACTAAACTTTTTTGTTCCGGTCGTGTGAAACTTCAGAAGTCATGATCGAGATATCGAAAAACGTTCAGTTTTTCTCAACGGTGATATCCTTTTTGTGATGAAGTATTGTGTGATCGTGCCATACTTCAAGGGTTAAAATAAATGTCATCTATTGCAATATAAATTGGTATTTCCGGTATAAATGTTTGATCAATTTAGAGTGACTAAAGTACGATTAGAATTGTATACTGTGCGCACTATAGAAAACAGTGTGTAACACACTGGACAATCATGTGGACATTAGGTGGAAAAACGAAAGTGAGTTTTTACGCGGTTTAAGTGGTGTCACATAAACTGTGACTAACGTTCGATTTAATGGCAAAATAATTTTTGTTCTACCTATTAGGGTCGTCGAGATAGCCTATTTTCAAAAATTCGCTAGTTTACAGCGACCTCTGGAAAACGGACCATGTAGCAAGAAAGGGAAAAAAATGTGCACATGAATTTTGAATATTTGGAAACGAGAAGCTCTTGCCTTATCGATCTGTAACGATTAAAGTGTTTTCTGTCCGAACTATCCAACTGTTTTTGATTATTGTCCAAAATGTGAACTAAAACAATTTATAGAACATAATAAATTTAATAATAAAATTTTTAAACCAGGACCACACTAGTGTTATTACTCGTCCGAATAAAGATAGAAGAGTAGTAGTCTTGAATCTAGTTGACTATATGAGAAAATGGAGTTTATTTAAAATGATCAATCAAAGTTTATATTGAAAAAATTTTGTTTTGTCACGCAGCGTGCGTAAAGTTTATTCTTGGAGAACAGAAAATAACTACAATGTTTTCCATTGTGGCAGTATAACGTTAACTATTAAGAAGAAAATGAGTCAAAACGAATAAGAGATGCTTTTTGTATGTTAAAAAGAATTTTTTTGTCAAACCGTTTCGGGAAAATTGTAAACCAGTTTAAAAAACTTTCTCTTTTAAACGGAAAAATGAACGATGGCAGTCATGAGACGACGACTTTGCTTTTTAAACACAATTAGCTTCCAAAATTAGCAAACAAAAAATTCGTTAAACTTTTTACTGATGTGCTGATTTTTGGGTGCTGTAATGATGACTGAGGTTTTTCTAAGTAGAGTTGTTAGCTGATAAAAAGCCCGCGACGGCGGATAACTTTCTGTTTCTTTTGGCGGCGGCACCGATTTCCAAAGCTTGATGATAGTCTTTTAATTGTTTATAAATACCACATAAAGCATCACAACAGGCAGCAATCAATAACTGATCATCACCACTCAATGACATACGATGAGCATTTCAACTATGATCAATTGCTAATTCAATTTCATTTCGTCTGCGATATGTTTCAACAATTAACTTATAACAATTTACAATGAGTAGATATATGTTTGAATGTAGTAGTCGAGTTGTTTAAGAAAACAGTTCACTATTTCATTACTAGGTCGATCACCTCTGTATGAATACATGAGTAATCCATATCTTTTAAAAGCATGTCAAGTCTCAGTAGAATAAATGCACCATCTTCATGAAAATCAGTTTTTGCAATATATTCCTACACTTGTTTTAACTGATAATCAGGATCATTACTGCATAAAACGAGTTTAATTATAGGATTATAATCAATTTGGCTAATACGAAAAATGAAACCAGGCGTAAATAAAACTTCTACTTCATGCTTCACAGTGCTTTTGAATAACATATCAGCAAATAGTTTTGTTGACAGACGTTGATCGGCTTCTATTTCAAACAGAATTGATTTTGTTTGGTCTCCACAAAAGGCAAAATTCAGCGCAAGAGCTTGAAAAAGACTAGTGGAAACAAAACTGTTTAATGAAATAAAACCACCTGGATACGATTTTATACGTTCTAATTGATCAGTTCTTAATTGTTGATCACGATAAACTCGAAGAGTAGCCACTTTGTCGTCTTCATCAACTGAAGTAGTATGCAACTTTTTTAATTCTTCGTATAAATCTCGAATAAAAAAACGAAATATGAATAATACATCAATATTTTTCAGACGAAATGCTTTATTCAATAAACGATGGATAAAACAGTTGCGTGCATACCGCTGAAACACATCCTCCGATTTATACGTGGGAATAAATTTGTCTGTTAGTTTCAGTGTGGTTGGAGTGCTTTTTCGTCAGCTTTCTTGCAAATATCAACTAATTCATTTTTGTCCGTGGATAACGGTTTTATTGCCATTAGAGTATCGACTATTAATTGAGAATACATAAATTGAGCCTTTAAGGAATCCCCCCCTCAAAAATTATCTTCCACACCGTACATCCGATCTTGACGAAACTTTCCATAAATGTTAGGCACAATGAGTTACGGGAATGAAAAATTTTTTTGTCTCCGAGTCTTACGGTTTAGGAGTTTTCCGGAGATCAAGGCTCAAAAAGGACTCTGAAGTGCTTCCCAAGATTTTTTAATTAAAGTTTTAAGGCTCCTTTGAAAGAATAATATTTCGACATAAACACGTTATATCAAGCAGAACACGAAAAACATACCAAAAAAATCATTACTGATAACATCGGTTCATGTAATCAACCAACCCCAACCAACTCAACTGGGACAACGACATTAGTCATACACTACAAGATAACACGAAGCGTAAGTACAAACAAAGAAAAAGAACAAAATGAGAGAGCATAAATCCCACTTACATTCATTCGTATACATTCAGTATCTCATACACACATATAGCTACGCTATTAAAACACAATCCTCATCACAACTACACTTTTTTACAATGTCGGTAGAACTCGAACTTTTCCCCTCGGACGACGCACTACCACTACTTGATGCTCCGACCACACCATGCACCGACTACGGCCCTATTAACAGCATTAGCTTCGTCTCCGGTAGACTGTCGACACCGACTGCAACCAGACAAACCGACGACACCCGATCGTGACGCTCTACCAACAGTTACCATCATTTCAACTTCTACTGCATTACAGTCATGGGTACCGCGTTTAATGGATATTCGAGTCCCGTTAATGTCTATCACTCCATGGTTCCCACTATATCGTCAAGGCTACCACCTACGACGGATCACGCAAAGGCGCCATGGTGCGTAACTGAATTGCTTTTTGTTTTTGTTTGTTTTTTACTTTTCGCACTTTTCTACATATCCGCCTTTATGTGTTATAGTTATCGTTCGTTGCATGCAGGTCTGTCATATGCTTTTCTGTTCATTTGTTTGGGTTTTCTTTTTTTAATTTTCTGGCTGAGTTTTATTGCATGTTTTCAGGGACTTATATGTCTCTCTGTCGTTCTATTTACCGTTAATCTAGCCAGAGTTCAGTTCTTCGCATAGCTTCTATTCTTTTCCCTATTACATTTGATGATATGTCACAAATATCACTTAGTCGTGCAGGAGCACTTCCCTCTTGAGAGAAGGGTGTAACGGATGTCCGCTATTCTCCTCAAATTCTATCCTCCTCATCCTCTTCTCTCACATTCATTTATCTCATCATTGCTATTTGATCTAAAATACCACTTGTGCCCAATTTCAAGATTTTTTTACTTGTATTCGATCATACTCGCTGTGTGCTATCTTTTGAATATAGATTGGTTACTTACCCAGAATGAATGAAAACGATCATGTCTTTTCAAATAACAAGAACAATAATACTTTGCGAAAATCCATTATTCTTACTACTATTTTGAATCTAAAATTTTTCTGAATATGAGTTATTGTTCAGTTCTTTCTGCTCTTTCGAATGAGATATTGACCAAAAACTAAAAAATGGCGACTTTTTCGACTTTTCCGCAAGTTTTTGGAAAAAAATCTGATTTTTCCATAGAAAAAAACGTATTGAAGGAGGAAAAGGTTTTTCTATACTTAATCTTAGCTGAAAAATCGATTATAAATAGTTGACGACGAAAAAAAATTATTTAGAGCATTTTCTGTGTTTTGGCCATGTCCAGCTCTGGCTATTGTGAGACCATTTTGATTCTGAGTTGCATGTTAACTCAGGATTTAAACCATAGTAGTAAACTCAATAGCCATGAACTATAGAACATGGGAAGCAGAAGATTTTATACTATTTAAAGTGTGTTTGACTTATGCAAAACAGTTTCAATCATATCTAACAACACATCTGTACATCAATCAAACGAGGTTTGAAAACATACTTCTTACAGGATAAAACCCAATATCGAAGCATCGAATAATTGTTACAATGATTGGCGTCGTATATATTTTCACACCGTTAATTCTCGGTCGTAAGTACTGATTGTCTGCAAAACGTTGCAGAGACTGAATCGGGTCTATCGAACTTGGCTCAAACTCAACCGAATTTTGTTAGCAAAAAGTTGATTTTTAATCCCAGTTATGCGAGAATGGTACGTCAGCTATTGTGAAGCTCACAGAACCGTTTCTAATAAAAAAAATAACTTTTACGCTTTATGCGTTTCAATTTATGTATGAGCCACTCGAGAACAAAACGCTTTGTCTGCTCGGATCAGAGAACTCTCGAAAGAACTTCAATATCTGATCAAACCCATCTGTACTAATTTTTGTTTTTGAAATATTGTACTAAACAAACCTGTCGACAATTCTTTTCATAGTAGGAACAAACATTCCTTCGTTCTTTTTAAATTTGTCCTTTTTTTTCTCTCTTTCCTGCATTGAATCGAAAGAGACACGTATTGTAACAAGGTAACGCTCGTCTCCACTCGCTCGGTCCTTTGACTTTATTAAGTTGGATCTGCGCAAGCGAACGCCCTTTGGTGACTTTTAAGTCGAACACAATGCTCACGTCTCCCTTCGTTCGGCGCTCGCTGGAAACCTATGTCGTTCTGTTCAACAGCGCCTTCATGTCTGTATGAATAATGGAGAACAATTTGTCTCAAACTAGACTTACATATCAGTTACATTTCTGATTAAATAAATAAAAGAATATACTATAGCATCAGCATATAACTACGAGAAAAAACCGCGTTGTAAAGTTTACTTATAGCGTTAAAAAAATTGTTTGTTTTATGTTCATAAATGGTCTGTTTTGTGATGAATAGCCACTTCTATCCACTTACTGTACTAAGAAAAAAAATCAGCTCATTTGGGTAAAGAATGACGAAAACATTGAACATTTTCTAATTCTAAGGACTTTACGGACATTCTATAAATAGAGCAAAAGTCTCAAGAGGCCTAGAAATATTTCTGAATTCAAAAACGCCGTGAAAGACTATCTATATTCTGTAAGTTTTATTATCCGTAGATCACTTTTTTTTCTTTTTATTTTTGACTGGTTTATGGCGACATCTATATCCCAACTATGGAAATATTTGCTTAGTTTTTCGTTCCTTCTGCATTAGTAATTATTTTTCTATCACCGCTTGAACATTTTCCCTCTTGTGTAAAAAATAATTTTTTACTTTTCTCTCTTGTGATTGGCTTATCCATAGAATATCTGACAGCCATTTTTCCGTATTTTGCACACACACACAACCATTTTGTAAGACCCTAGACTGAAGTCAAGGGAATATGGAAGAAACGGTTGTGTGTTACGTTTATTTTTTCCCTTAAATGTAATGTAAAAAAGAGAAAATATGGACGTCCACATACTCTTCTGTTGGTTAGGGTAACCATATTAGTCTTTTGCATATTTTTTCTGCTGGTAGCTAGCTTTCAACAACTGCTAAAGTTACCTATTATTGGCAGCTAACTTCTAACGACGGCAAAAAAATATTTTTAACAGAAATTTTCAATTTTTGGTGTTATCTCGAACGATAAGTTATCACCGAAGTTAGTGATAAAATTTGGTGATGACTTATCCACACCAAACAGAACAAAGCAGATTCTACCATTACATCTGTTCGGTTGGCAAGCAATCAGACAGAATAAATTAATAAAATTTAACAACCTAGGGGTTATAAACAATTAACTCGTTGCTCTAGTAGGATAGTACGTTCGTGATTTCGAATTGTTTCGAGGAACACTGTGATTTGACATAACGCTATATGAAACTAACCTCTTGCCCCCATATACTAAGTGCAACTATAATCTGCATATCTACACATCATTCTATACTACTACTCACCATGATAGCGGTAGGAACTGGAATCATATTGGCATATTAACTTTACAGTGTAGGCATCTTCAGCTTTAACGTTCAATTATCTCAGAGTCAAAGGAGAAAAATGTGTAGTGTAGACATGGCTAAAGAGGGCACTATATAAATTCTCATTCTTTTAAGGATTTATTTTCTCAATTACACAGCTAGATTGGATCAACATTGAAGCTGTAATTTGCAGCAACAGAATCTTTTCTCAATCTATCAGATAATTGACTAATTCCGTCAAAATATTCCGATTTGTAGACTATGAGTGAGAAAACAATTTTTTATCTACGTCATTGTCAGGCCGAACACAATGTTAATAATGAATATAATATTCAAGATCCTCGTTTAACGCAAATCGGTATTGAACATGCCAAAAAAATTATTTTACCACCCAATCTTGAGCTGGTTGTTTGTTCACCATTTGTTCGTACACTTCAAACATATCAAATTTTATTTCCTGGTAAAGAAATACCGTTAATTATCGAACCTGATCTTCAAGAAGTTTCAATGTGTGAATGTGATATTGGTAGTTCAGTTGAAACTCTCGTTGAACAATTTCCTGATCTAGCCAGAGAACTTCAACGTGATCTTAAACATGATTGGAATGAAAAAACAAAAGATCAATGTACAAAAGAAGCAATTCAAAAACGTGCCGAAAAAATTCGATATTTGTTACACAAGAGATCAGAACGAAAAATTTTGGTAATATCGCATAATTGTTTCTTGCATGGGTTGGTAGGTGAACATTTCGAAAATGGAGAGATTAAAGAGCAATTTGCTAATGAACAATTGAAAACTTACTCAGTTGCTCCACATCCGCAAAAATCAAGAAGCTAATTATTACAAAAATAGCAATAAGTTACAAATCCTGGGTAGCATATTTGACTTCAGTATAAGGAATGTTGATACAGTCAAATGCGTCAACCGTATCACAACAACTAAATTTTAGATTATTAACTTGAGATTCGATTGATGGTGAATTTGTTTGCTAATTGTGAAAGACTTTGCACGTTTTGTTTCAAACTTAACAAAGTGTTCATATACACCCATTATTTGTTTACATTTTTAATATATCAATAAATAAAAAGTGGGATTTTTCTTTAGCAATTCAGGAAATACATGTGAGATTCCGCCTTTAGCCAAATTTAATCTGAAACACCAACAATGCAGCATCGTAGAAATAAGCAAGGATAGGGTATAAAAGTATGCGATGAGGTATAATAAAAACTTTTTATCTGTAGGACAGGTTGACTATAGAGATTCGCTGAAAAAAATTGTATCCGGATAGCGAGATCACTATTAGGAAAACTATTGAACTCTTTTACATAAAAGGAAGTTAGTGCCAGCAGAAGAATTCTTTACGAGTCGATAGAAAATTCACAAATAAAGAAGCTCCAGCGTCCTATTGTTAAGAAATTCTAAACAAGAGCACATAACTCTCTCATGCGAGCTTAGAAATTATAAAATAAAATGAATGAGTTTCTAAAACAATCACTTGTTTAATCAATGTAAAAATCATGCAGCTTTTAGCAGAGAAAATATGCATTTGAAGTAAGAGCTCAGTGAGTATGGTTATATATGATTGTGAGGAACACTTAATCATACGGGGGTTGGCGGAAAACGTCGAATGGAAAACATCAATAAAGTAGAAGGAAAATGTCGAAATAAGAAGTGTATGCTGCGATAGCAAATCGAACTCAGGACTCTCTGGATCCACTTTGCATTCTGTGTGCGTATTTATATATGTGCATGGAAGTGAATGGTTGTGATTTACGACTTTTCCTCGAAATTTTGTGTCTTAACTCACTCTCATGCTAGCTGGCCTCAAACGTCCTTATCTTTTATCGTTTTGAAGTTATTCGAAAAACAATCGAGTGCCTTGAGTTTGGGCGCCCATAGCAGATGCAATTTTTAACGTTGATTACGAGTATCACTTTTTTGGTTCAGACAATGGCATCACGGTTCATGCTTGATAAAGTTTTAATTAGGTCAAACTTTCTCACTTTTCTCTGAAAAAGAAAAATTTTGAAGACATATTTTAAAAGGACATTAACTTCTGATTCCAAGTCAATCATTTTCGTTTTTTCTCGACACTTTAAATAGGAAGAAAATGAACAAACATTTTGTGTAAAAACTTTAGGTCCACTCGTTATAGCGGGAAAAGTAAGGGTATGTTTGAGATTTTATGGCATATCTCTGGCAAAGTTGCAGCATTTTGGTTGCTCCTTCAAACACCGTAACCAAGATCAATACATGATGTTACACAGTTCGCGAGATAAATTATGTTTTAAATGGAAAAAAGGAACGGACTTTGTCGGATGTTGGGTGATTTCCTAATAAACTCTTACGATGCTCGTTGCCTTTGGCAAAATATAATCGTCTTGTCTAAATTTAATTTTATATTATCAGATCAACAATAGTATTCGATAGTCGAAAGAGTGTTGAATGTTCGATTGGCAAAGTTTGTGTGTATACATCAAATGCTTGAATATAATAATGCAATGCATTACCATAGTGCCATACAGTTTTATATGCTAATCCAATATTTTTGAATATACTACTCTCCGTTTCAAAATGGTTGGCACTCGGTTGCTTTTTGAATAACTTTTTAACGAAAAGCGCTAGCGACTTGTGGTTTTCAGCATCGTGTAGAGGAGGAATTTCGACGTTAGGTA
>CAJNOQ010009708.1:0-10033 GCA_905250885.1 Didymodactylos carnosus
AGAGATTTTCACGTCGGCCTTTTTTCATCGGACTACATTAGTCTGGGCTACAATATGTGATACGTTGCAACATGAAATTTAAAACTCTGTTTTTGCTTGAAATCCAGGTCCCGTGGGGAAAATTCGATATCTCAGCAAGAAAGCTGATTCCACCAGAACCAAGTTGGGGTGCTTCATAGCTCATAAGGGCCTATATTTTAAAAATAGTCCCATTCAAAAAGGTTTTAGCACCTCAGGAGGTTCCCTCGTGAGTAACGTTAGAGTAGATATACTACTGTCAAATAACGGCCTAAGCTGTCGCCGAATGATCTTACAACTTACTCTGAAGAGAAATTTTTTAGTGCAGAGTAGAAACGAAGACACTTGTTCTGTGTCTTAGGTTAACTCTAAGCTACAGTAACGATAAAGACTTTACAGTCAAGGGAGCGCGTGCACACTTGTGTTCACGTTGTTTATATAAAGTATATAAATTATATAGTTATTTCTATNTAACGCAGCTGACGAGAGAATATATGTACTATACGTCGTATATTTGTGACAAAACGAAGAGAAATAAAATATAAGTAGTGAAACAGAAGAAACAGAAAGAAGCTATTAATTGTTTAGTGTACAAGAATGTGAACTGAACTCAGTTGTTCTCAAAAGAGAAAGAAAAACCGTGTTTTATTTGTAGTCAAAGTGAGACGAAAGGAAAGCAGATTTTTTCACATAACCCATGATTTTTAACGCGTGTTTCTCTCTTTTTATTGCTCCTTCGTAACAAGAAATACGACACACTATCTTTATCAACCAAACCATATAAGCAGGTGAGAAAATGAATGAGTAAATCGAGGATTATGCTGACTAGGTCTCAGAGATCGTCTGATTTTAGCAGAAAAAATCTTATTTTGAGACTTCTTTCTGCCTCGTTTCTTATTTTCTTATTTTTGGAATTTTTTCTGATTTTAGAGTCATTGTTTGATATTGAACGAAAATTTAATTTATAATTTTTTTTCTAAAATTTGTTTCAGTCAGAATTTCTGACTGATATTGCTTATAGTCATGGCCACTTCAGTTTACTCTCATGTGGTTAATATTTCTAAAAGTAAAGTTCTCATCATTTGGCTCGATGAAGACATCGGTAAACCAGGCGCATGTGAAGATTTGAAGAAAAAATTTCCAGAGACTGTTGGAACTATTGTCTATTTTTTCAATAGTATAATCAAATGCCACAAGTTCATTCGCGAAAATAATTTTAAAAAAATATTTTTAATTGTACAAGGTAAATTATTCGAACATATTTTGACGATACTACCAACAACAGCCGAACTGATTTCTATCTATTTATTTTGTTTCGATCCAGTGAAATACGCTGAGATGTTCATCGAAAATATGCATGTGCTGGAGGGCGGTATATATTATGATGATCAAGTTCTGTTGGCTAAACTGGCTCAGGATGTCAAAACATACTTGATAGAAAAAGTTCATGTGAGTCGTCAGGAAGAGAAAGAATGTCGGGAATGGATTGAAGTTCTTATCGATAATATACAGGAGCTCAAAACACTATTTTACGACAGACATCCGGATGAACCCGAATTATACGGCAAACGATCAACTGCAGACAGAATAAAAGATGAATCTATAGTTCTAGAATTGAACAATTCAGTCAGTAATGTTGATGCAATATGTTCTGTATGGCTGAATTTGCAGGGAGAAGCGCCCCAAAGAATGCTAGACATAGCACAAACTGTTGGCATTTGTCCCAAGTATTTTGATAATACAAACAATTGTCTACAGTTTATAAACCAGACGCAAAAAAAAAGAATTTTATTAATTATTTCAACTAATCATTACGTTCCAGCGCAACTTTTGTCCTCGGTTTATCAAGTCGGTTTAGTTTATATATTGTGTGCGAATGAGCTTATCTTCGAAAATTATCCCAAAGTGACGGGCATATTTAAAAATGAAACTTTGCTAATCTCAACGGCCGCAGCCGATATCGCACTAGAGTACAAAAAGCTTGGAGACAAATACTGTGAAGAGCACGATGCTGCCAAAGCACGGACTTGTTATCAACAAGGAATGGAAATCTATCGAAAACTGGCCAAATATGTTGAAATGAATAAGAAGAAAAAATAGTTTGATCACACCATCAAAGATTTCTGATGTTGTTCAGGAACCAGTGTGGAAAAAAACGGTATTATCGAAACATAAAAACAGTTTTTGAAAATGGTTTTTTTAGAGAGTATGATGCGATGAAAAGTGTATGATGCTTAAAATATGTATGTAGGCTTCTGGATTGTGTTTCACATCATATAATTAAAAGTTTATTGCAAAACGAAGGCTTAAGCTATTCCATTATGCTTCGTTATTTCAAGCAATCTTTATTTCAAACATCTACTGTTGCTGTGCTTTCTTGTTTTTGTGTTTTAGATTTATCTGTCATGGCAAGCGCAAGCACGATTCGAGATGATTGTCGAATTAGGAACTGCGCCGATATCACGTCATCACGCTTTCGAGTAACCCGCTACTTTCTGGCCACCTCCAGTCATTAAATGTCGTCTGCTACTAACCATCTCAATTCATGGTGATGGCATTAAGGGGTTCCCTCCGAAATTTGAATTTTCTGTAAAAGTTGCGATATAAAGTTATACATGCGCTTAGACAGCCCTTGGTATCTGCTTTAAAAATTCAACCTAAAAAATCATATATCTATGGTTCTTGAGGGATTTCGAAAAAGTTTTCTGGAACACCCAAAAGGTAAGGTTTTTGAAAATCTTCATTCTCCTCAAATCTCGATAAAATTCCCTGATGTTATTATCAGGAAAACATTTGTCCTCAAAATGAGATGTTGATGGGGTCTCTGCGATACTCTAGTCAAAAGTTATGAGTACTTTTCTAAGAGCATCAAAACCTATACTTTTCCTTTTTTTCTTTCTTTTCGGTAAAGCGACTGTTCTCTTCGTAGCATTTCATAATTGTAAGATTTCTTCATAATGAAAGATCGTAGAAAGCTAATTTTTTTTTTAACAGTTATACGTGAGCTAATGGGAGCCAGCTTTTCAATTAGGTCTTAGTTGTTTATAAAACCAAAGATCTCGGAAAAACTCATAAGTGTTTCTTTTGCGTTTTTGAATTTGTTGATTCACTCGAAAACGAACAGAGACGTAATTAAAAATGTGATCCCATCAGCCCGCATGGTTAGATGTCTAGATGTCTAGTAAACTCGACATTCTTCCGCAAGAGAGTGGACATGCCATCGTACATCGAGGAACATGCTTCTGGATGCTGATGTCATAGCTTTGGGGCGCATACAGGAAAACCTTCATTAGAGTTTCTCGGAAGGGTCTACATCGACAAGTCTTTTCTTAAATGGCCAATGGCGACCAGCTGATGGATCGACCAGATCGTTCTCGTTCTCCCGCACAGTCGATTCTACTCCCAAGCGATGACGCAAAATGCGCATAGTCCCTTATTCTTCTTGATCCGTCCAATATGCACGAATGGCTAACAAGCGAAATTCCTAATATACTTCGGTTATTTGTGAATGATAACGAATGCTTGACGTACGCGAGTAAAACGAAACCAACTACTGACGGAAAACACTCACTCTTTCTACCCTCTCGTGTAGTTCCAAATGCTTGTATACAATGCTTGTACTCTCCCATGTTATGATGCACAGAAGCGATGTTGTTGTAAGTGATAGCTAAATGTGGGTGATTCGAAGGAAGAGTTTGTTTCTGGATTTCAAGTGTCTTATGAAAGAACTCGAGGACCCTGCTATCTTTTGATGTACAAAAGTAATATTGTTGTATGTACTAGCCAGAAATGGGTGATTAGGAGGGAGAGATTTTTGTCTGATTTCAAGTGACTTTTGATAGAATTCCAGCGCTTCCAAATAGTCTCCCATGTTGTAATTCACCGAGCCGATGTTGCTGTACGTGGTAGCCAAATGTGGGTGAGTCGGAGGAAGAGTTTGTTTTTGAATTTCAAGTGACTTTTCATAGAAGCCGAGTGCTTTCGAGTAGTCTCCCATGTTCCTATGCACATCTCCGATGCTGTTGGAAGTGGTAGCCAAATGTGGATGATTTGGAGGGATAGATCTTTTTTGGATTTCATGTGTCTTTTGATACAATTCGAGTGCTCGCGAGTAGTCTCCTATTTTGTCATTCACTGAGGCAATGTGGCTGTAAGTAATAGCCAAGTACGGGTGATTCTGATGAAGAGTTTGCTTTTGGATTTCAAGTGCCTTTTGATAGTACTCGAGTGCTTTTGAATAGTCTCCCATGTTTTTATGCAGTTCTCCGGTGTTGACGTAAGTAGTAGCTAAATCGGGATGATTCGAAGGGAGAGATTCATTTCGAATTTCAACTGTCTTTTGATAGAACTCCAGGGCTTTCGAACAGTCTCCTATGTTGTAATTCACCAAGCCGATATTGCTGTAAGTAGTAGCTAAATCTGGATGATTGGGAGGAAGAGTTTGTTTTTGAATTTCAAGTGACTTTTCATAGAACTGCAGTGCTTTCGAGTAGGCTCCCATGTTGTAATTCACCGAGCCGATGTTGCTATACGTAGTAGCCAATGTGGGTGATTCGGAGGAAGAGTTTGTTTTTGAATTTCAAGTGACTTTTCATAGAACCCGAGTGCTTTCGAGTAATCTCCCATGTTCCCATGCACTTCTCCGATGTTGTTATAAGCATTGGCTAAATCTGGATGATCGGAGGAAGGGACCTCTCTCGGATTTCAAGTGTCTTTTGAAAGAACTGGAGTGCTTTCGAGTACCCTGCTATGCTGTTATGGACCAGACCGATGTTGTTACACGTAATAGCCAAATGGGGGTGATTCTGAGGGAGAGATTTTTGTCCGATTTCAAGGGTCGTTTGATAGAACTGGAGTGCCTTGGAGTAGTCTCCCATGTTGTAATGCGCCAAACCGATGTTATTGTAGGTTTGAGCCAAATCAAGGTGATCCTGAGGGAGAGATGCTTTTCGGATTTCCAGTGCCTTGTGATAGAACTCGAGTGCTTTGGAGTTTTCTCCCAGTTTTATATGCATGCATCCGATGTTGTTGTAAGTAGTAGCCAAATCTGGATGATTCGGAGGGAGATACTTTTCTCGAATTTCAATTGCCTTTTGATAGAACGCGAGTGCTTCTTTATAGTCCCCTTTCTGGCTTTTTACATATCCAAGCATATGATAGAGAAAAGGAAGCTCTTTTTCATCGTCTTTAGCTGTACGTTTGAGTAGTGTTTGATATAGTCGTTCAGCGTTTTCGAATTTTCCCATTCTGAGCAGCAGTTTAGCCAGTCTGTGCCATCCTGTTATCCCCGATGTCTCTTTTCGCGTGTACTCAGTGAGTGTTTTGAGTTCTTGGTCGTCGGCGTCACTGGTCAATGTCAGTCCCACCTGCCAGAGTCGATCTTTGATTTGCTCAATTTCATCGATTCGAAATACAGTGTGCATTGAGAATAAAATCTCCTTTTCATCGTTGAAGCTACTCAAGTCGTCCAAGGAGGCAAATGGAGGAGATGTGAGAGCAGAATCGATTATCATTTTAAAGCGAATCGCGGTCATGCTGGGGTCGTGGGGTGGATCTGAAGAAAACATTGATGACACTAGCGGATTGGTACTGGTGGATAAAAAGTTGTTAAATGGCAATAGACCACCTTTACTGTTGCGTAGCTTCTCAAATTCATTATTGAGCATCTCTTGTCCTCGAAAGACAGTGAGCGGGACACGCGTGTCCGACTGTTGGACGTGCAGCTGTTCGATCTGTCGATGAAGGTCGCGTAAGAAGAAACACATCCTGAGCAGAATATCAACCTCCATATTTCTAAGGGCTCGATTAAGCGTTGAATAGATAAAAACCTCTCGTGTGTACCACGAAATGGCCGAATGATGATCATAATCATGCTCGAACTTATCTATGATTCTCAACTGGCGCTCATTATCATGATATTGCTCGCGAAGGAGTAGAATCAGTTCTCGCTTTGCTTGTTCGTCGTGTTCGAAATCTAATAAAATGTCTTTTAGTATTAGTGAGTACATAAACAATGGTTCGAGTTCGTTCAATTCTCGTTTTGAGCAATCATTTGGAGAGATGATACTGATTGGAGTCGAAGCGTAATCACACTGTTTAGTGTCTTGTTCGAGTGAGTCACAAATGGATTCGATCCGAGTGAAAACTCCTTTCACTTTTGCCCACGCGTTCGTCCACACTTCATGTTGCGAAATGTGCTCACAAAATATATATATAGAGTAGAGCTTAGATATGTCGCGGACGAGCTGTTGTGCAAGAGCATCTGACACAACCATGAATGCCTTTTTGTGTTTGATGTCTCTGAGAAAATCGACACATTGATCACTATTGGTGAATGTATCGATGGTATTGACAACTTGTCGAAGTTGAGTAAGTGAGTGCTTAAAGTCTGCGTTGGATTCGTCGAGGTTGGTATCCAGCCAGACGAGACGGAAATTTTGCAGGATACCCCGTCTGCTGTTGGTGGAGGAGAAATCAGCGGCACCTTCTATTAGAGGGGGAAAAATATAGTAGAGCTACTGATAATGATGAAGATGATGATGTTCGACCGATGGCTTTCTCCCTTTATTTTCCTTCAAAGAACACACACACACACTCGCGTGCAATCGAGCACACTTCACTCAGATCCGAGAAACGAGAGAGAACTCCGACATATATAGGTGTGTATGTGTCCAGGATCCAAGGCATGAGATGAATACGAGAAGAAGAAGATGTCACATCGAGGCAACAAGAGAGCGAACAGCAAGAGTTCTTGACTTGAGCTAAAAGTTTAGTCCCAAGATCTTTTCTCAATGTTGCTTATGAACAGTTATGGAACATTAACGGAAAAAGTAGCACATCATTTCTGTGCCGTTTATACGGGTAAAAATGGGCACATATAATGCGCTCAAATTTGAGGAATATTTAACGCGCTATTTCTGGTTAAAGTTGTGGAACGTGAAAAACACAAGAAAACGCGAGAAAACTCGTGTGCGATTGTAGAGCGATTCACCCGGTAAAGATCGCATTATATTTTTTGTCCAAATCTCGCCTTTGGTGCCCCTCAGGACTTTTTCGCAAAATTTTACCCATGGGCGACCAAAGGCGAGATTTGGACAAAAAAGATTTCTCCATAAAAAACACATCATTGGACTCAGTTTTTCGCGTTGATCACGAATATCAACTCTGTTTTGCTCACAAATTGATATTCGAGCTGAAAAACGTGAGTTTAGGCTCAAAATTTATTGGTTTTGGGCTTTTTTTAATGTTTTTGACTTTTCGTCTACTTATCTCAACTGGCCATAGATGTTAAAATATGTTTTTGTAGAGCAAAGCTTCAGCTACAAAACCATGTATGTCGCCACTTTGAGCGTCGTTCCCTAAGAGAGACAATGTTACCACAATGTCATCAACAAGTTGTCACCGTCACTAGCAGCACTCATCAGATAAAAAAAATTTCAGTAGATAGGAAAAAATTATTTGTCGTGTAGTTTTGTACAGAACACTCCTAACTTCAATTGAATATATTCCGAAAAAAGATTTCGCACATGTTAACTGAGAAAAGTTCACCCCATGGCTATTTTGGTTGCATTTGACTGTAGGCGAGAAAAAAAGGAAAGAAGAATGTAACAGGAAAACATGATATAATATATACAATGGTGTCACAGGATGGCATGATGAGATAGTGACCATATGAAATACATTTCCTGGACAGGAAATGTTTCTTCTATATAATCACGCAGTAGTACACTGACGCTACAGTATCTCTGTCCATTTTAGGTCGCGTGACCTAACAGTCATTCTAACTTTCTCTTTTTTTTATGAAAACAATCGGAGAGATATTCTTGAAATAAAACCTCGTACTCAGTAATACAAACCTTGCCATCCAAAATATCTTATTTTGCATTAAATTATCAATCACTGAGTTACCTATTTTGGGAGGTATAATTCATAATACTGAGTACAAACATACAGTTGAAAATATATCCATCAGAATGTTGCCAGAAAAGAGAGAAGATTAAAATGTCATCACCAAATGTCGAGACTGAATCGAATCTCGAATCCCGAAGTCGAATCTTCCCAGTAAAATTCAAGTTCGTCTCATGCCTACTCGCCATAATTAAGTTGGGTAAAAGACTCTCTGTTTTCTGTTGAGTTTGACTCGATCAGGCATGGAGAGAATCAATTTATATTGTCCTGGTTTTCATTATCAGTCTTCTGCTTACCATGCGTGATATCCGGGTATTTCTTCGAGAACGATTTTTCGTTCAGTTTATCAAAATAACTTGTCGTATCAGATGCTAGTGATTGATGAAGAACGTCATACATTGAATACGTTCGTTGTTGCACACTATCATCGTCCTTGTAGATAGGTACTATGATGTCATAATTGAGAGAAAGAAGCTGATGAAAATGAAAACGCTGTGTTGACGACATACTGTTGTCGGCGACAATGTTTTGTTTTGAGGCACGTTGTACTCAAATAGCAGGTATTACCTGTTATTTACCAATTTTTACAGTGATAAACCTTTAAGGTTTATCATTGTGTGCTCTTCAGCTTTCTTTTAATCGCCCACTCGAAAGAGACGAGAAGACGTATAAAAAGCCCTTTTTTATAAGAGCCAGTATAAAACAGTCGAACGCATAACGGAGAAAAGGTAAAGCTTATCAGCACAACTCTTATGAGATTAAAATGCAAAACTCACACCAACTGTCACATGTTATGTATCAGAACGTTTGACGTTTACGATCCGACGCGGTAGAAATACGACCATAGCAGTCGGTGTACGGCCGTATGTCACCGTGTAGTTTACGCGCATGTACGGTGATTGTAAACGGTCATGTCTCTAACTGGAACGGCCGTATTTTCACTATTATACGGCCGTGGATACATCATTATACAGCCGTTCGTCGCCGTGTATGGCCGTTACTTGAACGTATACAGTCGTAAACTTCAAAAGGTAGCTGCATTAAGAAGTCTTTACAGGTCCTTTCAGTATATCTTCGAGAAAAACCTTATCTATATTTGCATATGAAAGTCTTGCCCATTTATTAAAAAGTCGAGAATACCGTATTTCAATACGTGAAAAATCACATTTTAACCACGTTCCTTCCACAAAACAATGCTCTAACTTTGAATCCTCGAAGAAAATGGTGGAAGCATGAAGGTGACTTCCAAAAAGATCCTCTTTGACATCTCTTTGCAGATAGAAAACCCCAAACTGTTCTGGTGCATAACTAGCGGAGTCTCAGCGGAAAAGCAAAGATTATTTGCACATGAATAAATGCCCTGCCACGTCACTGATCGGACGCCGATGTTCACGATAATCTCTCGGTTGATACCGATGGGTTACTAGTAAAGAGCTCGCGAGACGGACTCTCACATCGATATTAAACGGTTGACTTCGTTGTTCTTCGACAAAAATTCATCAGAAGAATAAGGAGGACAGCGATGGACTTCATCGTTCGACACAGAATCATGACCGAACTGGAGAATAGAATCGACTCGTGAATTCCAACGGCTTGATTTGACTTGATCGGAAAGAACAGATCTCGGTGAACTTGAGCCCAAGGCGGAACAGAGGATTTTGTCTTCTACTTATTGAGTCTCTCTCTCAATCGTTTCGATGAACGAATTGAGCCTCGGGAATGTCAGAGAAAATCGTTCCATGCTGGAGTCCAGTTCAGTGCATTTTATTGTCAACGACAGCGATGAAACGCAACACGGAAAATGAGATACCAAACTCTCAGTTCGAATCGAGTGGATCGTTTTCAAACGAATCAACTGTTGATCGAAAGATGGAACATAGTCGAGAAAAAGTAGGTGTTGATTCCAACGAGAAAAAAAGACGATGAAAGTTGCATCTGACGACAAATCAAGTCGAATTTCAATCGAGAAATCGAGTTCCGAAGATGAAACATCGAAATTGCGATTGAGACCGATGCATGCATCAAATACGGGGGGGGGGGGGGGGGGGGGGGGGGGGGGGGGGGGGGGGGGGGGGGGGGGGGGGGGGGGGGGGGGGGGGGGGGGGGG
>CAJNOQ010009709.1:0-10033 GCA_905250885.1 Didymodactylos carnosus
ATCTTGCAACGTATTCAAATAAATCTTCTCTCTGTGGCTTTCGTTATTATTATTAAGAAGAAAACATTTGGAAGTAGTCCAATCTAGATTGAAACTGTATGACTTCCAGAAAACCGTGATTACTGGCGTATAGGAGTTGAATCGAATGGCTTTTACAAATCACCGTTAAGAGGAGGAACATTTTGAAAATACTGATATGTATCTCTATCCTATCTAGTACTTTAAATTTTTTCAAATCATCACGTTGAAACATCATCGAGGGTTTCACCAAAAAACCGAAAATTAAGTGAAAATTTTGAAATACGTATCTGTCGATTCGTTTTTTGCTTCTGATTCCGAATTTGATGTTTTTATTACACAGAAGTTGATTTCTGTTGGAGAAAATTGAGAAATACGAGCAGAGTTCCGACTTTTTCGCCGACGCTAAGTTTCATTGCTTCTCATGCAAGACGGCTATGCCTATTGACGGCTACAGGAAACAATCCACGTAAAACAAATCTGAAGCTAGTTGAACTAATGTAAAAAAGAACATTTACCTAGCTTCAGTTTCAATCTAGATTGGACTACTTCCAAATGTTTTCTTCTTAATAATAATAACGAAAGCCACAGAGAGAAGATTTATTTGAATACGTTGCAAGATGCATCAGTCATTTTGTACCGCTTTCCCTCCTTTTCTTACAGCATACAACCGAACTTTATATTTGAGAAAGTTTTTATATGTTTTTAAATGTGAGCAATTTATTCCTTATATCAGTCCAATAAACTATCCAATAAAAGTGCCAGGGAAGAATGGAAAGGACATCTTCTGCATGATTTCACCCGTTACCAGCGGTCAGTACAAAGTCACTACTGTAGTGGGAAAAGTGTAGTGTGGTGGTGGGTTTTCCCCTTGGAGAGATCTCGTTGTGAAAAAAACACTTCGCTCTATCGGTCATGTATGTGAAAAAAGCAAAAACTTAAAGACTGCCATGCTTCGATTGAGATTTTAAAGAAAGAGACTTTTCTATAGCTGAGAAAGCAATCGTAAAACAAATTTATTAAGTTCAACCTAAAAATCAAATCTTTATTTAGTGGATGAACAAAATAGTCCAGAAATGATCAAGATATTTGATGATTGTGATACGATTTTGAATCCTGATTGTGAAAATCGTTTATGTAGTCGCAACGAATTTTCGTGTGGATCTTCTCAATGTATTCCATGGGTGAATAGTGAACATTATTGTAACAACTCTCGTGATATCTATTATCGTTGTGAAATCAATGAATTGATTACAACTTCGAAAGGAAATTGCCTAAATTCAGATTTGAAAACAGTCAGAGTCAACGACAACGATGAATGTACTAAAGCTGTTCGTGATTCAATGTTACGTATTCAGAATGGCACATCTCGTTTTGATCAACATTGTAAAGACAAAAAAAATATTAATTTCCCGCTGGATAATGTTTATGAATCGTACATAAAAGCAGCATATAACCGAGCAGACCTTCGCAGAATCATTGATAGATATTTTACTCATAGTATTCGCGATTCTTTTCGACTACCTATTTACTGTCTAAACGGTTCATTTATATGTAATCATAAAATCGTAAAAATAATCATAAAATGAACTTTTACGATGGCAAAATTTTCAATGTACTGCTAAAGACAGCCATGAACATAAAGACAGCTAAATGTACATTTGGACAACGCTGTCAATTTTCTGAAAAGTTTCTTCTGTCATTAGAAACACTAATTACACTAATATCACCTGAACAAATATCATTCTATCATTTATCGATACCGATCTTCTTGTTTACATTTGGACTCTTTTTTAACGGTTTAAGTTTATTGACATTCAAACAAACTAGAACACGCACACAAGGTTGTGGTGTCTATTTGTTATTAAAAAGTTGTGTATGTCAATTATTATTAACGTTTTTAGTAATGCATGTTACATATTTAATTGTATCACATCAGTCAATTGTGATTAATTCATTATTAAATCTTATACTTTGTAAAAGTTTAGACACGATTATCATCTCATTATCTTATTCAGCATGGTGGTTGTCAACATTTGTCACTGGAGAACGTGTATTAAGTGTGTTAAAACCAATAGGCTTTTTAACACTAAAGACACCGAAATGTGCAATGATTATAACTTGCGCCATATTATTTGCTACATTTGGTTCGTCCGCTTATACGCATGGTTTCATGTATAAAATTGTTGTTTCAGTTGACAAAAACGTGACATGGTGTGTACGTGAAATATCTCCATTTCATCAACATTTCGTTAGTGGATTGATGATAATACATACGACTATTCCATTCATTTTAAATTTTATATTTGCAATGATAATCATCGTCATTATTAGTCGTACAAAAACAAATATTCATAATCTATCACATCGACAAACCTTTTTCACACAAATTCGTCAACGTCAAGATTTGCTGCTCGGACCGATTCTTTATCTTATTTTACAAACACCACAATTAGTTATTCAATTTTTGAATGGTTGTAGTTATTCAAATAACACTTCGTTCACATACATCGTATTAACGGCTTATTATATCTCATTTATTCCGCAAATTACAATCTTTTTCTTTTATGTGCTAACATCACCATCATACAAAGCAGCGTTATTAGAAGAGGCAAGAATTTGCCGATGGTTTAATAAAAAATTTGGAGATGAAGTGACTGATACAACATCATCAAAACAATGTGAAAATTTAAAAGCAATTGCCCTATATCATTTAACAGGAGGAAATCAAGATGATCCGACAGTCATTGTTAAAAGAGACAATTTATAAACATTTTTATCATTAATGCCTTACACACACCATCTAGTTTTTCATTGTGTCTGACAAGTCGAATTCTGAAAGGTGATCATCTTCTATTGCGTTAACTTTGTTTGCTACTATTCATTTCGAAATAAAATTGTCTATAACTGCTTCTCGAGTAACACGAGAACGATAGTAGATCAAAAACTGCAGTATTTTGCCATTCAGGAGCGTCAAAATGACCGCATCTTTTTCAAACAGAAAAAGTTTCAAGATCTTTTACGAAAAATTCTGCATCTCTGTAGAGACCATTTTAGATCTGCAAACATTCCAAGTCGGAACGTATTTCGTTATTTTCGATTATGCTGAATTTTTGAAAATATCTGTTTTTCGAAAAAGTTGAGAAACCTGCTGGAAACATTTCTTCGAAAATATGAGATTTTAAATTTTCATAAATAACTCGAAACCGATACAAATGAATTGAAACCCCAAAACATAATAACAACAGTACACTGTGGTGGATTCTGAAATTTACGCATGGCGTAGGAACTCAAGTTCTTCGTTTTTTCGATTGCATCGATACTTCTGTCTTCTAGTATCTTTTCTGGTAACCCTTAATCGCAGTTAAAATGTTCATTCGAACAAATGCCTAACCTTCAATATCACTGAAAAGATTCTTGAAAAAAAATGTATTAATTCTGTTCCATCGACAAAGGAGGTGAAATCGACCTAAGAACGAGGATTGTCCCCATTTGAAATTTTCTCGTAGGATCTCCAGAATGAAAAAGCATATGATTTTATGGTGTTCTAGATCGCTGCTTTCCTTCTGAAGTTGATATCTGTAAGAAAATAGATGAACTCTGAACAGGGCCGGGCAACTCCAACTCCGGAGTTGAGGATTTTTTTGGTGGAGTTGAAGTTGACCATGGCGGAGTTGGAGTTGAGATTTTAGGAGGTTGGAGTTGGGTTTTTGAATTTTTATTTTCAACTCCGTTTTGTATTTTTGGAAATATTCAATGGTTGTCTAAACGATTGAGTGGCTATATTTATGAGTGAATTCGGAAGTTATTTGCGCTTTCCGACCGGAAAAAGCTCAAAAACGTTCAAAATCCTGCTAAAAATCGAAAATCTTCCTTACAAAAGTAAAGCAACTGCAGATGAGATTTTTGTTGACGGAGTTGGAGTTAGAGTTAAAAAATTTTGAGCGGAGTTGGATCGGAAATTTGAAAACGGAATTGGAGTGCAGCTGGAGTTGAAAGTCAGTGGAGTTGCCCAGCCTTGGCTCTGAACAATATCTCGGCAAACCCGTTGCTACCTGTTCTTGGTACTTTTCTTAGAATGAAATAAGTCTGAAGGAAGGTTTTATATACCAATAGATGCAGCTTTACACGGCAAACAAAACCGTCTATTGCTCAATTGTCACAGACACTGTGAACACCGACTTTTTTTAATATTCCTGTTAAAACATGACATTTTCAGCATAGTCAGCGATAATATTTCTATTTTTTCACCATGGAAGAACTTAAGTTGCGGTCTACATTTTGTATCAAAAGAAAGCCCCTTCAAAATTCTACAAAATTATTCGTAATTCATTTCTACTGAGAAGTACGAACACCCACTTTTTTTAATTTTACTATCGAAGAGTGATGTTTTCCGCATGAGCGGATAGACTCAATCCACATAAAACCTACCACCATCTACATCGAACTTTGGCGCCAGTGATGAGATCAACCTCATATTGTATATAACTCACTTACAACTGTCCAATTCTGTTTAACTCCTGGCAGCGAGGATAATTAACACAACTACTATTCTCTTTCTGCCGATATTGAAAAGAGGCTTAGACATGCTTCTGCTTGTCAAACAGACGCAAATCAGCACGGCTCCAATATTTATGGAAAGTCCTTAAAGGCAAATCTGCTTTTCCTGGCTTCGTTCTTGTAACGCTTTCCACTCAGCCGACACCCTTTCTACATGCACCTGTAATATACTCTCAACTTATCTGTGCCAATTCATTTACTCCTATTCTCACTTTAATCGTGTAAGGTTTTATACTGCGCACTAGTTCTTCTTTTTGTTACTTCCTATTATTATTTGATAATAAAAAAGAATATGTTTGAATATATAACCAGATGAACAACATACAGCGCATTTATCATAATTTTAAATGTTTCGAGAGAGTATTTCTACAGGTTTTGACACCGAAAAATATCACTGTTCTTGAAGTTGAGTTCTCTCTTCACATGCTGTCACACGAAAAGAAAAGGAATTTATTCCACTTATTCCATTTATTTCACTTACAGGAATTTATTCCCCTGTACACTTTTTATTAAGTCGATCGGACATTCTTACTGTTATTAAAATTGGAGTAACAGAGAAAATGCTGGGTAAGACTAATTCTAGTTGTTCTCTTTCTGGTCTTCGTTCACAGCACAACTGCAGTGCTCAATGATACTCGGATAGTCATTAATCGTTTCGATAACGATTTATACTCTTGCAGTACTTTTTTGAGTCTTAAGATGATTTAAACTAGTTTAATTCATAAAAAGGAAGAAAAGCTACAACGAATCGGAGAAAGCCCCCATTGAATGTTGTTATTCCATATGGTGAAGAGAGAAAACAAAGAAAAAAAGAAAACTAATTAAAGGACATACAAGAAAGAAAAGTAATTCAACAATGGAAGTGTATGATTGAGATCGAGATGTTGGTAAGAATACAACGTTTAATATTAGTATGATATCTGTCAGGGGTGTCTGTTGGTAGAGAGAAAAAGTTCTAAGAGCATCAAGTAGATCGGAGAATATGTGTTGATTTTTAGAAAAAGAAAATCAGCCAGAGGGAGTGCCTCAAAGTTGCCTCGATTTAAGGTGAACATCGATTTATCTTTAAGCAAAATATGATCAATAGAAAGACAGTTACAATCAGAAATCTTGGCAAAAGCAGCAAACATCAAACCGCGAGCTATATCATATTCAGGACTACCTAAGAAGAAATGGGCGACAGTCTCAATTGTTCCGCAACTACAGTTCGACGAGGAGGTACGAGAATACTAATACAAATCCATATTCAGTTGGATAAATTCTAACGAGTGATTCAGAAATAAACGGACTTTTTTAATTTTGCTATAACTTTGTCAGTTTTCATCCAATAGATTTCTTTTTTCTAAATTACATTCCCGTTGAAATTCTCTACAAAATCATAACTAAATTATAATTTCAGAACTTCAATCAAGAAAATTAAGCCAATTAGACGAAAGTCGAAAAAAATGTAAACTTTCTAAACTCAAAAATGACTTCTTGTGTTAACGTTTCGAAAGTAAGAAAAACTGAATTAGCCATTTTGTAGCCCTGACTTCGCTCTATCTTTTAGCTAAACTTCAAATTTTTACACACCAAAAGCCACAGCGAAATAATAGTTTTTCTAACGGTTGTGATGCACTTTTTCATTAGTTTTTTAAATTTTGGGTATAGTAGTGCTTTCAGTAAAAGCCCCATAACTCCATCAAAATAAACGCTTTTTCGGTCGGGTTTGCTTTGTTTTGATCAGAAATGATTGCTCTTCTCTATATAACTGCGAAATCAAAGTTCAAGCATCTTTTCCGTTTCTTGATTGAGCACATTGCTGGAAAAGGGGAGATTGTCAACTTTTGATGTATTTTTGTAACGGCGTTCTCGAGCACACCATCTGCTCTAAAAACGTTTTTTACAGACCACGAGAAAAAGCACATTTGAAAGTACCAAACATAAGCTGAGTTCTCACTTTTGCTACACCTTTTAGCGGAAATAGTAGCAGAAGAAAAAGTTCAAGTCGAAAAAAATTTTGAGTTTAGAAAGTTTACATTTTTTTCGACTTTCGTCTAATTGGGTTAATTTTCTTGATTGAAGTTCTGAAATTATAATTTAGCTATGATTTTGTAGAGAATTTCAACGGGAATGTAATTAAGCAAAATGACGTCGATTGGATGAAAACTGACAAAGTTATAGCAAAATTAAAAAAGTCCGTTTATTTCTGAAATAAATACAAACACCTTAATTGATACAACTCAGGTAATGAAAACCAATCCAAGTCTCGAAAGACGTTTTCACTTCTTGTTTACGTAAGTCATGGAAACTTCACTTGAGAATGTAGCTTATGATCATTCTCTGATTTAAAAGCAGAATCTGAACTTTGAGACTGGTACTTCTGGAATTATTATAGGCCTACGACTATTAAAACAGACTGAATAATCCGAAATTAAAGGCTTTAAACTATCAATTAAAAAATTTTTTAATTAAATCGATTATTTCAAGGATACGTTTTGAAAAGAGTAACGACTGGAGGAATGCATCTTTCTTCTCTAATTCTAGGAGTTCTCTTTTAAAAAGCAATTTTGATCACGTTCCTCTCGTTCTGTTTAAATTTAAAATAGCTCATTTTGTAATCTTACCTAGAATGTTCTTTGATACACCAATTTTAATAAAAAATAAGAATGTCTGACCGACTCAATAACCAGTGTACATGGGAATTACCGATTGTCATACGTAAAGTAAATTCCTTTTCTTCCATCTTTCCACGATTAATCATTTAATTTTACATCTTTATTTGTATGATAGAAAACGAGAATAAGAAAAGAAAAAAACTCTACAATAAGCCTAAATTTGAAAAATGTATTCTTTCGCATACTACTTCTTGTTTTTTTAATTCCTTTCGACGTGCACTCACTTCCATCTTTAATATCATCAGTATCGACGAATTATATAAAGTACCGATAACAAACCGATCCATTTCATCAGTATTTGTGCACTAACAATGGATGCAGCATTACACAAATTACCGTTACAACACCAATTAACATCTTTTTGGGCAACACAAATAGGTCCCCATAACCTTGTAACGACATTACCTACTTTTCCTTTCTAAACAAATAAAGCAAAAACAACCTGCATCATCAAGGCTAGTACCGTGTATGGACTGAGGAAACTCACAATGCAGCTATCATTGTCATTAACATCGATCTTCCACGCGTCCCGTGGTTTAAATTTATCTCCGCAATCACTATCTGTAGCTGAAGAACATACATAACATTGTTTTCTTCCCGACGCAGTTGATAATGTAACTTAAACAGAAAACATATAATGAGGTTAAGATGAATGAATCGTCTCATTGAAAAGTCGATTCGAAGAAGAGGCGTGTCACGACCTATAGCCAATAACTATCTCGAACCCCGTTTAAATTTATCTTTGATGGTTTTCTATTTATCTTATCATTGAGGAGATTATAATTGCTTCATCATCTTGTACATACCGCTCAACACGACTAATACTCGAACAATTACTTTATTCATGGTGAAGCTTTTCTTGTAAAAATCAGATTTGATAAAAACGTGTAAGAAAAATCTAAAATAGTACAACAAATGAGTGTCCTAATTTGTGTTCATATCTACATATAATGTTTCAAACATCTAACACAAAACAAGTATCTTTTTCAACCTTTTTCATACGCCTTCGCTAGTTTAGAATGAGTAAAACGATAAAGTGTTCGAGAAATTATAGAGGTATATATAACCAATATTAAGTTACAAAAGGAACGAACTAATATTAAGTTACAAAAGGAACGAACCAATATTCTAGAAAACAAAAAAAGGTTTTTTTCCTACTCTACGAAACTACGTAAGAACAATACTCTTGACTTATGTGTGCTGTTTCATTTATTCCTATTCACATCGTGGGAGATTTTAGAGTGCGCACTCAGTGGCGGCGGGGCCACTAGGCTAGAGCCTTACCAAAAATTAGGAAATAGAAATTATCTTCCGATGCATTTTTGTATTGGATATTTTTACTGAGAACGTCGAACTTTACTTGCAATATTTTTAGTAATAGAAAAACTAATCCAAGAAGAATAATTGGGAAAAAAGTAAAGTTTCATCTGATGTTGTTATTTAATTGAGTCACATTCATTATAGACCTCAAACAAATAAATACAATAATTTCAAATGCATTAGTTATACGATATAATAAAGTTCAACTAATTCAAAATGCGAGTGAATTTTTTTCTTACGTTCGAACTTTCAAAAACCTTTTCTACGAGAAAGAGAAAATCTCAAATTACTGAGTTGGTGTCAACACCGAGATAAAAGCACCTCTAGAGTAAAAGTTATTTTTCAAAGGCGCAGTCTTTTTTTCTGAATCAACGTTCAAGGCTAAATTATGAAAATGTGTCTAGAACTTCTCAAAAGTAAACGCTCGTCTAACAGCGACCTTCAAACTTTCAGAGGCCGAGAACTAGTCACTCATTTTGAGCGCACATCAAGTTTTTTGGGTCAAGACCTGTACCCCTGATTCATATGCCATTAGAACTGCCTTGAAACGGGCAATAAGCAAATGAAGAGTTAATTTTAATAGAGCTAAGAAAAGTCAACTTTGCTGAGAAAAATCAGAATTCTGACCCGAATTCGCAATTTTCTCCATCAGAGCTCAACTTTCACGCAGTGAAAATTTCATATTCGAAATCAGCATCGAAAATCGAGTCGAATGATATATATTTCAAATTTTGTCGTTCATTTTCAGTTTTTATTGGACATGAAAATCTCAGTAACTCTTCGACGCTAAAACTAAAAAAAAATTGAAGTGATCGGATAAAATAAAAAAAGTACATCATTCGACTCGATTTTCGACGCTGATTTCGAATATGATATTTTCATTGCGTAAAAGTGCTCTAGCCTTACCACACCTAGTGGCTTCCGATCATTATTTGATAATATGACACAGGAATATGTATGAACATGTAATCAGATAAACAATTACAAAAAGAAACCGTATTATTTCTAATACGTAGAATTTTCAATAGAAAAAGCATAACAACAGCAGCAGTGTGAATCATTTTATTTTATTTTAAATTCCGACGTTTCGATTTATTAAAAAATCATTGTCAAGGAAAAAAGAAACCTATTATTCTTCGTATTATTTTAGTTTTAATTTCTCTTCCTGATTGATTATTTATCACAAAAATATATAGTGAACGTTTCGTCACAAAGTGACCTTCTTCAGAACAAAACACAGATTTTAATCGTAACAAATTTCCTATTATTGCAGCGCCATATGGAATGACAACACTCAGTGGGGACTATCTCCCATTCGTTGTATTTTTTCTTTCCTTTTTATGAATCAAACTAGTTTAAATCATCTTAAGACTCAGAAAAGTACTGCAAGAGTATAAATCGTTATCGAAACGATTTAATGACTATCCGAGTATCATTGAGCGACACCACCAGCTACGCGACAGCAGAAGTCAATGTAA
>CAJNOQ010009710.1:0-10033 GCA_905250885.1 Didymodactylos carnosus
AAGGAATTTCAACAAAATCTCTCCGTACTGTTGAAGCTGGTCTCTTGGCCGATTTAATGGTGTATGAATCAAAGGTATAACCCTTCATTGGAAAAACTAGATAGGCTTACAAAATGAATGCTGCTCCATTTGACACCCGTCAGTTTCGATATCCATGGCGGACGAGTGTTTACCTTTAAAATGAACTAAAGCGTCTTTTCTAAATCAATTTTCAACGCTGATTCAGAAAAAAATAGTTTCAACCTTCTATCTTGTAATAAAACTTCAAAAAAGTCAATTCTATGATAAAGGTCAGTTTTTCGACTTTTTAGACCCTTGCAGTATTTCAGGTTTTTCTCCACGGAAAAAGGACTTTTAAAGGTTTTAAAGCAGATATTCGTGATCAGCTCAACAAGACGAATCAGAATATATATGACAAATTGAAAAATAAAATCCACTCGAATTTTGCATAAGGTGCACCTTACATATTCTTATTATTCTAAAGCACACAGAAATCCAATTACTGCGTCGGCCATGTCGATTTCGGAAAAGCAAAAGTTGAACACTATGGATTGAAGTTGTTTTCATTGCAGGATGAATCCGTCGCTGTTATTTCTCATATTTTTCCATAGATATTTCAGAAAAAATTCAATTTGTTTCGAAAAGACGGTGAAACTTAAAACTATTTCACAGTGAGCGCTACAGAAGTCAAGAATGTTTTAATCAAATTCACAAAACAGCACTTGAACTCTATTTGTATGTAATTAAATATTCGGCAACAGCTTGTGCATCATGGTAGGTAACAAAAATATGATTTCCATCCGTTGTCGAATCGAATCCCACAGGTCGAGTTTTCATTGAACTATTACCCTTAGTCGTTTTCCCAATCAGAACACGCGAGACAAACATACATCGTTCTCCATTTGAATTTGGTAAAGTATAATTGTGACTATAGGCTGCATTTGACGAAAAATAAACACCAAACCCATATACCGTACCTGAAAGTGAAGTAACTACAATAGAAATTGCAAGAACACAAGAAAAAGACTTGCCATTCACTCCAGCGAAACTTCTATTAAAACAATCCTCCATAATCAAATGTGCTGCTTCTTGAGGACAACCATGATATAAACGCTTTTCAGTATCTGTGTTAAGCCTTTTTTTGAAATCTTGACTGTGCGCTAAATATTGCATGTACCATCTTTCATTTTGAATTCGTTCGACTTGTATTATTTGTCTATATTTTCCTTTCATTGTTTGATCGAAGTCGGTCACAATTGATTTATATTCATCTGTAATGTTAGACACCACAAAGCGTATTTTGTTTTCTGTCGATCGCTCCCACAATGATGGCAGTTGATCAACGACCGATTTTTCAGAAGCTGCTAAAATATGTATCGAAACTCGCAACATTTATTTTCTTATAAATGTTTCTGTCAAAAAGACAGTTATTTAGTACTACACTCAGATCTCTTGCAATAAATTCATCAGTGTTTGATCGGTTAAGTCAGTTAACCGATTCCGTCATTTTATTCTGTTTCGTTGAGTTCGATCTCGCAACACAATATAATTTAGTCAATTTTCTTAGAACGAACTCAAATCGGCTTTTATGTATGCAAAGTGTCAGATCGCTTCTCTTACTGATCAGGTTCATAAAAAGAACCGAAATATTGTAATACGAGCAGATGTTTAGGCATTACCTTCCTCAGATCCCAAGACTTGTGTACAAAATTCATCATACACGTTTTGCTGCTCAGGCTCTATCACGAATTTGACTGTTAATGATAAATTTCTTATTTTCAACTGGTTTTTAATTTCTTTAACCATCGTTTTAACTACAATATCTACGGAACAGCCGTGTTTTCCGCATCCGATAGCCGGAAACGCAATCGACGTGTAATTATACGAAATGACATTTTGCATAACATTCCATATGAAGTCAACGATTGATTGTCGAAATATAGCGTCATTTGCATCTGGTTGCCATTTAAGAAAAAAGATTCGTTTACAAGGTAATTGGCCGGGTAGAGTTGAAATAAGAATTGAATTCGGATTATTTTTAGATTCGGTTTCATAAGCCGTTTTAACTTCAATGCCAGCCGCCTTTATTATGCTCTGTTTTAAAATTTCCGATGATAAGCTTCCAATAATAACGTCGACCTACAAGAACAATACAAAATAAAATATATCTTGCACTGTTAGCTGGTCTTCATGTGATACCTTTTGTGTTGTTATATCTCCTTTTTCAACTGTAATCATTCCGTTTCCAATTGTCGCAGATACTGCTATCATTTCTGGAGGTTGTTGCGGCTGTTGTAATGAATCGATTTGCTTTTGAAATTCATCATAAATATCGGTTCTATCTGGTTGTATTATAAATGAAATCGAAATTGGATGTGTGGCCAGTAGTCGACAGGCTTCCCCGACAATTGTTTTAGCAACAAGGCTGATTTGGCAGCCAAACTGGCCGCAACCGATGGCTGGAAATGCGATACTTTTATAATTGTCAGTTACCGCTTTTTCGATTGCGTTTGAGACAAATTTTTTCAACGATTCACAAAGTAGAGCTGCATCGGAATTTGGTTGCCATGGAAGAAAGTAAATTTTTTTCGCTGCGAGTTGCCCACCAGCAGCAACAACAATGACAGTTGGCGACTTTTGTTTCGATTCAATATTGTACGCAGTCTTTACCGTATCTCCACTGGCTCTGAAAATATTTTCGAGCAAAACCTGTGATGACGAGCACACGACAATAACATCAGTCTGAAACGAGTAAAAAGTGTGTCAATCCCCTGCACAAATTTTTGAAGTATGATCTTACTTGTTCTGTTGTCAAATCACCTTTACGCACATACATCAATTGCTTCGAATTTGCACCTGTGGCTGATTGCTGTAATAAAGGAGAAACACTCAGGATTTTATGTGAATCATTTTCAAAGCACTCTTGTTAGATAACACTGTCATGTTGTCCAGAATTATGTTTCAAAATAAGTGTTTTCTTTGCTATTATTCAGACAAACACTAACAACAGTCACTGGAAAAAAAGTTTTTACCGTAATCCCTATGGGAATCGAAATGTGAAACACGATGGAGCCGCCTTAATTGTAGATGAAGATTCTCTGTCTATTGATCATGACTCCTGACGAGGTCTAACCAACATCATGCCGACATGTCTGTCATGATCTATGGGGCAGGCTTCGCGAATAAGGGGCTTTCATTTTTCTCCTATATACTTCAACACTCACACAAAATCATGTTTCATAAAAACCCATTTAATAAAAAAAACTTTTGATAAAAATCCGAAATACCAAGGTCTGAAAATTCAAATTAACGGATCAGCAGTTAGTCATGGTCTGTGACGGGCTTAAAACGCTATATTGTGAGGAATAAATTGGAATATTGGATTCCGGATTTTTTATCTAAGAAAAATTAATTAAAATTCAATTCATTATATATAAATTCAAAAATAATTAAATTAAGAAATTATGTGGTCCAAAATCCAAAACATGCACGTCGAAATGTCTGTCACGATCTAGCGAGGAAGTGTAGGGGGCATTCGCTTTTCTACCTATATACTTCAACACCCATTTTCAATCGTGTTTCACAAAAACAATCATGGTTGTATGTTCGTTAGAGAAATAGTACGTATAAATACTTCCTTCTAGAAATGTCGACTTTTCAAGTATATGAGTATTATTAATTTTCTTAACAAGTTGTCAATTCTTGCAAAAGTCAATTTATTAAGAATGATGCATTCGTTTGTTTGAAAGCTGTAGGACTTTCTAGTAGTCAACAAGTTTCATGTTAAAATGCAGTCAGTCGTTTCGACAGAAAAATGCTCACAGCTAAGCTCGAGACGCGCAGTTCTCTTTGGATTATTCTTGATTTTGATGCCAACCCAAAGGATTAGCTCAAAACCGAGGGCCGACTGACCTGATGAGAACAACACTCTCAGCAAGTCAGCTTTAGATCAGACTGTGGAAATGTTTAAAAATTCTCTTCTAACGATACCACTTATCCTATTGGAGCCGGGAGATAGTGACATGTAGAAAAGCGTAATGAACCACAGTATTTTATATCTTTCATGGCTTAACTCACTGTTAGCTGTTGTGGTGATCGATTCGTAGGGATATTGCCTTCTGGATTCGTAGGGAGATTGCCCCATGGATTCGTAGGGAGATTGGCCCATGGGTCCGTAGGGAGATTGCCCCATGGATTCGTAGGGAGATTGGCCCATGGGTCCGTAGGGAGATTGCCCCATGGATCCGTAGAGAGATTGCCTTCTGGATTCGTAGGCAGATTGCCCCATGGATCCGTAGGGAGATTGCCTTCTGGATTCGTAGGCAGATTGCCCCATGGATCCATATGGAGATTGCTTGCCGCAGACGCTTCACTAGAGTTGTGTTTGAGCAAAGGAGTTGTTTGCGGAACAGTACCAGACCTCGCTGATGCGGTCCGTATACAAAATACTTTTCTACTTAACACTCCAGTTCCGGGCCACCAGATCGCATCAGGAATTGACATTGTATAATAATGACCCAGACAGGAGTGTTGTAATGGGTCGCAATTGGTTTTGTCTTCATAGCTCACAGTGTTCTTGTCTTTGATAGTAGCCACACAGATATATACACTCATATCAGCTACATCACATCGTTCGATTTTATAACCAAGGTCAGTTGGAACAGCTCTAAATTTTAAACTCATTTGCCCTTGTTGTTGTCCACGCTTAATCGAAAGATTGAACAAAGATTGACCCACTTTCGGTCTGATTTTCAAAGTAATGGACGGTTCATTTTGCCTGACTGCATTAATTGCTATTACTTGAGCAAGATAATGCGTTCCATTTTTTAAATCAGTTCCTATAAAACTTGTGGCTGTTGTATAATGAATATTTTTTGCCCAAGTATCCTCAGCTTTTATTTGAATTTCATATTGGGTTGCGTTCAACACAGGAGACCATTGAAGAAAAACCGATGCATCTCCATTTGTAGCAACAAAATCTGACGGCTTTGATAATACCATTATATCTAGCCATTTTCCACGATAAACATCGGAAAATCCACCTTGTCCGAGGCGTTTCTCTTGTATTAAATCATGATATGGAATATGAAGAAATGCGTGCTCCTCCTCAGCAATCCTTGCGCCTCGGACAGGGTCGCTAATTTTTAGAATACTCTGTTCGAGTTTATGTTTGAATGAATTGAATCTTTCGGTAATAGTGTTCTCCAAACGATTGTAGTGGCGAAGTTGTTCAGATTGCATTTCTGCCATCATTGATGCAATGTCGTCGATTTTGGATTGAATGGCATTTAGATCTTTTCTTTGATCACTCTCGTCAAGTTTCGGATCAAATATCTGCTTCAAATTGACACCCAAATTGAGATCAGTGGCACATTGAGACAATTGCAGATTCAATTCTTCAAATTGCTTCTTGTAATTTTGGTTCTTAAAGATTTGATCAAACCAGGAAGTTTTATCTGCGAATTTTTTCACAAATTCTAGACATTGATTGACACAGCTATGAAAATTACTCAAAGACTTTTGAAGCTCTTGTCTTTGCAGATCTTGGTCGTTCAGTGATTCCAAGACCGAAGTAATGGCATCGATTCTTCCCCCAAGTCGTTGACATTGTTCTTGATTAGCTTTGACCTCGTGAACAGTTTGTTTAATAACTATTACGACTTGATAGATAACGGTTAGGCTAGTCGTTGGATCCATATTGGTCCAGTTATAACTTTTAAAAAGCGTAGAAGGAGTTAAATGAAATCAATCCAGACAAATCTAAAACATGGACGAACGAATTACAGTTCAAAACTACTTCCAGAGAAAAAGCTTTTGATCAAATTAATACGTGTTCACACTAGAATAATCCGGCAGCGTGCTACATACGTACTTAATCAGATGGAAGATTTTGAAGAATACGATTATCAATATCAGTTAAACTCTGAAGCAACAACGCAATCCTTTCTCGATTTCCCCCGTCGACTGTAGCACAAGTGTAAACATGTTCTTTTTGAATTTGACCCAATATGCGATTCAGAAATTTGAAACAACTATTTCTCTCTCAGACGATACGGTTATGTAGCTTCTGGAACAGATCTTCAAATAGAAATCCCGATATCGGATTCTCTTGATCTTGTGACGGATCATGGTCACTACGCAAAACGAACGGCTTTGCATGTCATCGTAGTGGTTCACCCGTGTTTCAGCTTTCCTTCATGAACTACTCATAAACTGTGTCTGTCGTAATGAAAATATTTAGATGCTTAAAATGAGCAGCACACCCTGTTTCACGTTTGAGTGCTTACTTAACAGAGACACCCTTCTCCTTGCTATCCATTCTTACACAGGTGGGTCAGCGACGATTGTTGGCCATCGATATGCGTAACTTCCTTCTAGAGATTCGAGCACACCTACAGCAGAATTTATCTGTCGACCTTACCTTAGCGAGCTCTTCTCTTAGATATTTGCCAGTACTGACAAAGTCAAGTGAAAATCGCATGGTTTCATACGACGTCGTTGGAAAAAATCAGTCTCGTGACGAAAACCATTGAGTCAGGACACAAAAAAAACAGTATTTTATTGAGAAGTCGATGTATTCACTGTTGAATTGGGATCACATCCGGAGATTTTTCTAAGAATGCCATCATAGCAAAACGGCCTTGAATGGTACTTTTTCTGTCATGTGCATTCCAAGATTATTAGATCATGATTCGAACAACTTCTTACAGTCGGCAGTATACAAACATGATTTTGCACTAGCTCAGAGGTTGGCAATGTCGAGTTTCAAAAAGTTGAGTGATGTTTGAAACAGCAACGCTAAAGAAAAAATCGTTGCATCTAATGTCACAAACTAACAGCATCCACTGTTCGACCCGTTATTGTTTCACAGTTCGTTCGAAAATGATCAGAATCATTGTTTGCTCTTCGATCAAATGATCTACATTAGACGAACAGAATCGCATTCAGTTCTTGAGGGCAATTTGATCTGGTAGTCCCGATTAATCGTGAATTTCTGTGTTGCGACTGTAGTGCGAAAAAAATTTCAGATTTGGTGAGAACTTGAAAACCAGTCAGAAAATCATTTCTTGGAAAAGCTCCGTTTTAGCTTTTACGTAAAGAGAATCCAGCGACAAACTATAGCATACCAACAGCTGAGATATAAGTACTTGTTGCCGTGGGAAAACTCGTACTTTCTATTGCTTTAAACTTACGCCGTAGCTGCGGCCGCACTACGAACGCACTTTGATACACAATTGCGATCGCAATGGCGCAATTGCGCGCAGTCCAGCAATACGAGTAAAACTGCGTCGTAATTAGGCATAATTGTGCCGCAATGAACCAGAAAAGTGTCACATGGGCATGTCTCACTCGTGCGAAAATTTTCATGTAACAAATCAGTGAATACTCAGTGATAGTCATAGATATCTCTTTGGAGTAGTGAAGATCGTACAATAGAACGTTTTCAGCACTTTACACCTTGTTTAGTTATTTGACCATAGTATCGATATGTCGCGATTTTGGCTTATATTTCTTTTTCTTACTCGTGGGATACATTGATTTCGACCACATAAATACTCTGCTTGGCAAGGGACAAAGAAAAAGAGCATTGGAAACAATCAGAAAAGGCTCCGACATCTTCAGTTATTCTGCATTTCCTTCATTTGATACAGTTCGATTGAATTTCATGCCAGAACTAAATGAATCATGGGATTTACTATTCGCCTGGTGTTTATCCTACATGTCAGTAACTGAAAATGGATCTGGCGGCATTATCCTTGTTCAGGTAGAGAGTTCTAGGATATCCGCAAGTGTTGGAAATATCCATGCGTCACATACTGGATTTTCAAAACTTGAAGTATTGGTTTTTCCAGCGCATTATCACATGTTCTATATTGGACCTTTCCCAATATATTCATATACGTCGTACTTGGTTTTCTCCAACATGCTTATATATGTCAGCGTCCAAACTGAGATTACGTCCGATCTCAGATTGGCCTAGACGAATGTCGGATCCGGGATTGGACAGACACTTGTTCAGGCCATTCTCAGATAATACATATATGTGTCAGAGAGACAGATCTTCATCAGTTCTTACACACGGACGCGTGTCGGTAGCCTTCCGTTCGTTTCGCGTTCATCTTCGTTTTCCTGTTCTCCTCTTCTTTTGCCCTTTGACTTCGAATACGTAACAGATCTCGACTGGAGGATAGAGAGTACACACAAGATTGCACGCATACGCTAACAGACAGCAATATCAAATGCTCAGCAACGAACCGGGCTTCTTTGTTTTCATGAGAAATGCCCAAGAATATTTTGAGAAGTGATCTCGACAATGGAGAATCCATTGATATTCACCATCAGGTCGCGTCCGTAGGCTAATAAGATCCATTTGTAGTCTAGTCAAAAAGCCAAGTGATACGATTGCTGTTGACACGAAATGACTTTTGACCGATTTTCTGAATTGACATGAAACACAGCATGTCAAGTAAATGTCAATGATACTTGATGGTATCCAATAGTAATGTTGACTAACTTCATGATAATCATCAATGTTCTGTTCAACTACCTTGCTCACTTCGAAGCAAATGTACCCAATTACCAAGCAATTGGAAAATTACATCGCAAATGAATAACACAAAGCTGACTTTGATCGCAACGACGATGTTGAATATTTTGATACGCCAAGGTTGATTAAATCTAAAGTGAGTATGCTTAATTAGTAGCCGTCTGTTTTGGTGAGGGTGAGGATGATTAATAGGCTGTGGTCAAAATCGTTTACATAGCTTAAAAACTCTAAAATCCTTGAAAACATTTGTAGTTCTTTTGAAACCTTTTTTTAATTAATAAATATGAAAAAGTGGCACACAATAGAAGACCTAATTGAACATTTTTTGTTTTGGGACATATTAGATGACCCGGGATCTTCCAAAGTGGGGAGGGTTAACACTATTATGGTGGGGATCTAGCATAACAGTTCGCAATGTCAACAATAATAATCTTTGCATTGAAGCAGGACTTTCAATTAAAATAGGCTTCAGAAAGTACAATGAATTGTTGAAATAGTAAAGTTACCGTTGAATAGCCACATGTTTGATATATATTTTTTCAAATTCATGCTTGGCGGTACTTCTTTCAATCTGGAAAAAACCTCCAATGGAAAGTTCTTCCTAATAGATTGGAAAATTTTCATCAACTCAACTGCTCTGGGCAGTTCAACTACTGGATCGTGAAATTTTTAGCCATTTTAGCTTTCTTTCGCATTGATTGGGAGATCGATTCTTCATTGAGTGTGTTCGTATTTTCAAAAATTCCCATAATATGACGACGTGAGAATGTTGAGTGTTAGGGTACTGTTTCAAGTTGTATTGTTCTGACAAAATATTGTTTGGCAGTGCGCACAGTGAAAGATACAACCAGAATGAACGATACAGATATATATATAAAGAGAGAAAAACTCTTCTAATTACATTTTAGAATTTGAAGATCAAAAGATGAGCATATCAGCGATAGCAGGAGCATCTGATGCTTAAGGCAAGACATACTCACTTTTCTATGTAGTCTACATCCTACAGAACTAAAAAATTATATGAGTATGACTCAAAAGTGATTATGAATTGCCTATTACTTGCTTGCCATTTTTATATCTGTTGAACTGAGATTAGATCGTATCGTCTATTACATTGATCAAAGTTACTGACACAACTCTGAAAATGAGTAAGTACACTGGAAGTTGACAACAAAGTGGGGAGTAGGCATGCACCGGTTACGGTTAACCGTAACCGGTCATAACCGTAACCGTAATAACCGGCCGAACGGTTAACCGTAACCGTAAATAACCGGTCGAACGGTTAACCGTAACCGTGAATAACCGATCGAACGGTTAACCGTAACCGTGAATAACCGGTCGAACGGTTAACCGTAACTGTGAATAACCGGTCGAACGGTTAACCGTAACCGTAACCCAGGCCGTGAAAAATGAGCCATAAATGACTCATTTATGGACCATATATGGCTCATTTTTAGATCATATCTCTCCCACATTTATCTCATT
>CAJNOQ010009711.1:0-10033 GCA_905250885.1 Didymodactylos carnosus
AAGCGATTTCTTGGCGTAAGATCGCTTTGAAACTCATTGATCGAATTCGCAGTGTTAATTCACTTCCAGATTTTGTAAAACTAAGGCTAACAAAAAGCTGAAATAGTGAGCCTCCAATACCAACAATGAGTAACATAATCGTCATAAAATTCAGATAATACTGTGCATGTGGAGAAATTAGGATCGAATATAACTGTACCATAATGTAGGCAGTCGCAGGTAATTCAAGTCCACTTATACACGCTGATACCAGTCCAATTAAAACATATGGCCATTCTGGTTGATTCAATTGAAATATTTTGAATATTAGCAAGAAATTTCTAAATTTTTCACGCTTAGATCGACCTTTATTAACGTCTTGAATATTTTGCTTTTCCTCCTCAGAAGACACTGTTGAAGAATAAGGTGTTGCCACGGCTGTAAAGAAATAAGGCTACAATGTGAAATTTTTAAGACCTTGTCCGTAGCTGTAACAAATACTGTCGTGAAATAAGTCTTAGAACCATTTCATTTTCGCTTCTTATAATCTTGTTGAAAGCATGTAGATAAAGGTCGATCTCATTATGCCCTCGTTTATGGAATGTCCAACGTCTTAGCAATACTGAATGACCTTCGTGTTTCTTCAGTTATAAGACTGTATTTAGATCAGAAAATAGATGTCATCGTATGAATTATTTCTATATGTCAGACAATAATCTTCTCCGTGTTCACTGTGGCGCCATTATTCTAATCTTTTTTTCAAAAATCTGAATGTGAGATTTCTTAGCTATCAGTAGTGGATCAGAATCTTACGAAGTTTGTGCTCTTTTTCATAGAGTGTAGGTGACACTAACACAAGGGGGAAAAAGCGGACTCCTGGACTCCCATGGACTCCTGAAGTCTAGGAGTCCAAGAGCTAAGTGTTCTTTTTTGGGAATCACTGCCCAAAAATTGGACACTTTTGTTCTTTTTTGGGAAGTGATTCCCAAAAAAGGACACTTTGCTCTTGGACTCCTGGACTTCAGGAGTCCATGGGAGTCCAGGAGTTCATAGGAGTCCATAGGAGTCCATGGGAGTCCAGGAGTTCATAGGAGTCCATAGGAGTCCATGGGAGTCCAGGAGTCCGCTTTTTCCCCCTTGCACTAACAGTGGGTTGTTTGAAGTGTGCGTTATTCTTATTTATTGAAATTAAGCCGACGTTTCGAAAATGAAATTCTGATTTTCAAGATGAAGCTTGTATACATGACAGAGATATATTAAATACGGTTAGAGCTGAACATATGACTTTATGTGCAATATGTAAAGCTATTATATGAACAAACAGTTATGAAATATTATACCATCTATTTCTGGATAAGAATAGCGAAAAGAAAGAGGTAGAAATACCTTATATGTGCTTTAGAGAAGTTAGATGTACATATCTTTGATGGAATTAATACAAGCCAAAAAGAAAAATAAAGAAATAAAGACTATCTGTATTGCTACTGTATTCAACAACTACAATCTGTATTTCTGTATTTATGTTTGTTTTTCGTTACAATGTTTAGTTCACTCTGCACCCTAGACCTTGATCTGCTAGATTACGTTGGTCAAAATTTGTTCTAACTATCTTTTCTTAATAAACAAGAGCGGTATAAAAAAAAGAAATAGAACCTCATTCGTTTTATACTTCATTTTATTCTGTCTTCTTGATCTTGTGTCAATGTTTTAGAGATACCTTCAAGAAAATGAATAGAAGGATCGAACGTACAGTATCATTTAATTTTGGTTTGTGGCTCAAAATTGTTCAGATAAGGTGAGGCTCTTGCTTTAATTCTAGTTATTTTAGTTGACCAAGAAAGGCTTTGTGCATGCGAGAAATAGACATCACTCAGCGAGGAACTAGATTTAATAATACTTTGTGGTGCACCATGTTCATTTAGTCTTTTGCACAAGTATTTCGTAGTTTTTCCAACGTACAACTGTCACAATTGTTACATTTGATAATATAAACTGAAGTGAATTATCTTTGAGTGAATTAAAAATATTATCTCCCAGTTGAAAAAATGAGCCAACCGTTTTAGTTGATCTCACAACTATTTTTAAGTCTAATTGTAGCTAAATTATTTTGTAAATTATGTTAATTTTGTATTAAGAGCGATGGATGGCTTTTTAACGAACGGTATTTCAGCAAACAATCTTTCTTTTAGTAGAAGCAGCATTATTATTCTCAACATAAAACTATCCGGAATTGAAAATAACGATTTACTGATAAGAACTCGTACGAGCGTGAATAACCTTTGGATTTTGCCATACGTCTCATCTGCTCAAATTCCTTTGTTAATAAATAATAAGTTGAACTGCGTAGGACAATCAATCGTGCTACTAACACATACGTAACGCATCTGTGTTATATATTTCTCTTTAGGAAAGTCTCTAGTAATATAGATTATTTCAACTATTTTACGAGAACCGTTTATGTTTCAAAATTAGGATTACTTTCATTTCGTACAGAGGTGGGCAAGTCCAAGTCCGGACTTGAAGCCTTTTTTGACGGACTTAGACTTAACTTAGACTTGAGATTATTTTTCAAGTCCGTTTCAAGTCCATTTGTATCTATCTTGAGATATAACAGAACAGTTATACACCTACATATATATCTATATATATAATACATTTGAGTATTGTTTCATTTATAAACTTAACACTTTACAAATACGTTTTCAGTACAAAAATTTTGTCTTATTTTTAAACATAATTAAAACATGGCATTGTCAACTACGAATTCTGAGAATAGCTCTGGCTATATCGAGAAAAAGTTGGTCAAAAAATTCGATGGTGATCGTTGGTGCGCTAGGTGCTCATTATATCACTCAATAGTTTGAAATAAGATCCATGTGACTTCAAATTGTAATCGACATATGAAAAGACACCATAAAAGTGATTTAAATAAATGGTCTGAATCATTGATAGAAGTACATAAAATGCAGCCCAAAATAGCCGATGCTTTTTCTGATAAGTTAAATACTTCACAGTATATCTGTGCTGCTACAACTTTCCCACTTTGTTCTTAGGTAAAATTAATAAATATGGTCCGTTACATCCTAAACAAATTGAGTTAACTGATAGTATTATTCGAGATTTGATTATTGCTCTTGGGCTTCCATTATCACTTGTTGAGAGACCAGCATTTATACGCTTCATGAAAAAAGTGGATCCAAAATAGATCCACAAGACAAAGAGAATATTTGTGTTTTTTCGGTGGTTATTTTGTTTCTCATTGATATTTGATGTTTTGACTGTATTTTTTGTAATTAAGCATACATTATTGTTATTCAAGCAAAAAATTTTCTCTTTGAAACTGGAATTCGACTTGTGTTACAAAAATTCTATCAGACATGGACTTTGGCTTTCAACTCACACAGTCGACAGTGGTCTTCTTGGCGCGCTTCTAATCGAACTTTACCCTGCACTTGTCGTACATTTGGACTTGGACTTAGACTTGACTTGGACTTCATAAATAAAATTTCTATCGGGCTTTAACTTGACTTGGACTTGAAAATGGTCGGACTTGCCCACCTCTGATTTCGTATTTATGTAACGTTTCGTCGTATACTCTACCCCTTCTTCAGTAGCAGATTGAAATGACTTATAAGCCATTAAAGATAAGCCACGACCAACGTGCTCAGTCGACCATCTCAGATTTCTTGCAACATAGTAGGCTTCTTTAGAACAAACATTTTCATGAATTTGAGATGATCTACTGAGCACGTTGGTCGTGGCTTATCTTTAATGGTTCTTAAAGAAAGAATTGGAAATTTGGTAGATTTACACTTAAAATTTTCTATTTTTAGCCAGGGTACCGTCAAAAAGTTAAGAAAAATTTTCAAACAAATTACCGCAGAAAAATCTTCATAGCAAAATTATACAACTTTGAAAATTTTTCTTAACTTTTGACGGTACCCTCGCCAAAAATAGAAAATTTTCGGGGTTATCAAGTGTGCTGGATACGAAAAAGCACTCTACTTTAACTGTAAATGAACTTTAATTTTTTGTCGGTGATATATAAAGAAGTGCATCCCTTATAGTCAACATTTACGGATACTTCGACTGTGTGTCAATTATCAGAATTACATCCACTGATACGAAATATTGCACCAAAATCTATTATTAAACGTTTGTCCCAAGAAATTTATCATCTGTCATGTACAACGCGCATTAACTGATCTTATTATTCATGAAATTACACCGAAAAATTACATAAAAAGTCATTTTACTGGATTCCGACATAAGAATACAACGCTTAAAATAAAAATTAATACTTTGTCTATCTTTTGTTTTACGTATACGTTCCCTCAACAAGTGGAAAGATATTCGGACGTGAACCCGATCGGTGCAAAGCTTTCCTAAACTCGCTCGACTTATGATTTCGTGGATCGAACAGAGCTTTTGAGGTTTGTGTTATTAGTGCGCTAATGCTAGTGACGATCCCACGGAACGGACCTGTTACTGCTCTTACAATCTTTTCTCTTTGCGAAAGTGAAGGAAATGTTCAAGGAAACGTTTGATTCATGTCGAATTTTGAAGATTTGCTTGGATTGGAAAGAAAAATGTTAACATTTAAATATATTAATTCAAAAACTTACTCTGTTCTACGTCGAGGGCATTATCGCTTTGAAGTTGGACTAAATTGTAATAAAAACTTCTTTTTTCAATCAATTCATCGTGACTGCCGGATTCAACAATTTTTCCTTTATCAAACACAACTATTTTATCAGCATTTCTTATCGTCGATAAACGATGTGCAATAAGAAGTGTTGTCCGACCCTTTTGTGCCTTATTGAGAGCATTTTGAACAAGTTTTTCGCTTATATTATCTAAAACAAACGAACTAAAATAAATTTTTCTCGTGAATCATGTGACTTTTGCCTCGCACCCAGCGAAGATGTGGCTTCGTCTAGTAGTAATATTTTGGGGTTTGAAACAATGGCTCTTGCAATGCAAATACGTTGCTTTTGACCGCCGCTTAATTTGTCGTTGCAGACGGCTTTATAATTCTAAAAATAAACATTTGAATATAGTTGACAAGCGCTCATTAATTAGAGACTTCGTACATCCTTGAGTTGCATAATAAAATCATGTGCATTTGCTAAGGTTGCTGCTTGCACTACTTCATCGTCTGTAGCATCCAGTTTTCCTAGCCGAATATTCTCTTCAACTGACATATCGAACAAAACTGGTTCTTGCTGAACAATACCAAATTGTTTCCTGTACGCTTCAATATTCAATGTACGAACATCATTTCCATCTAGCATGATCTACAATGATTATATAATATAACGATGGCTTGAAAAAAGCTGTTAGATATTCACAGTACTTGTCCAACATCCGGATCATAAAAACGTAATAGCAGATTGAATATGGTGCTCTCTAAATATATCTTAACACAACATAACAATGAGGGGTTTACTACAACAACATACTTCCACAACCACTATGACCGACGAACGCCACCGACTGACCGCTTTCAACTCTTAGGTTTAGGTCTTCCAATATTTGTTTTTCCTTTCGTGACGGATATCTGAAGTGAACATTTCGAAATTCCAAATTCCCATCGAATGAAACAGGACTGTCGCCTTCGCCATGCCATTTAGACATAACCGACTGCTGAGATAAGAGAAAGATCAATATATCTGTAGAATTCAGATTTTTTGCAAATTTTAGGAGTTATATAGCAAATTAAACTTTCTGTCTATAGTATTCTATAGTATCAACATACTAAGTAGGTCAAGTGTTGCTAGTCGCTCATAAGGCTTTTTTTACAAAAACTCTACTTGCTGCTCTTTTTGCGGCAGACGGATTAAAAAGCTTTTCATCTGTTAGTTTTCTAACGTTGAATCAAGCCCGAACGATGATTTCTTCAACTATTAACAAATTCGACGGATCCCTTATCGTAAATTGCCTGTTTTAGAAGGAGGCGATACCAGCCACTCTCATGTATCGATTGCAAATTTACTTTTGTTTCGAGTCTTTACAGGAATAATTGCGGCTTACCTCTTCTATAAGTTCCAATAAAACGTTAAATGACATGTTCCCCGATGCATAATCTTGTATATAGGATATTATCATTACCAAATAAATAGGAATTGACCAGCATGCAAGAACTATTGCTACGACATGACCCGCAGTATAATGAGTACAATCTATTCGAAGGTTGAGAAAAGGCATAATGTTAGAGCAAAAGATGGCATACAGAAAAATGAAGGCATACATTTAAACGGTGTTAAGAAAACAATTCGACATTCTCTAACGTTTGTAAGTTGCTAATACATAGTATCGTTCATTGCGCAAACTCCATCCCTCGCTATAATTTTTGGAAAATGAAGGATCTATCTCAAAGTTTTAAAAGTACAAGCAACGTTTACCTGTGATTTAGTCGTATCCTGACGTCTTCAGGTTTACTTCAACATATTCATTAAGAGCCCCTATACAATCAGAAGCAGTATTGCTTATCTTTTTTCTGTATGAGTCTTTAGAAGTGAAGAAAGTGGAAAACTCGACTATTTCTAATCTTTAGCTTTTTTATGAAACTCCTTGAGTATCTCCATAGGAGAAGGGATTGAAGTTTTATACCCAAAAAGCCTTGATTTTGATACACGTCACTACCTCCATCCTCTACCAAGTATATTCATCTTAAAAGGTTAGTGTATTCAGAATTTCGACACATTGTAATTTATTCAAGTCGATGAGATCTGTGTGGAAGCATGGCCTCACATATTTTAGTCGGCAAAATGCTAATTTTTGTTCCAGAACAGATTTTTGTTTGTCATAGAAAATCAATTACACTTTGGAAGCTTCATCTACAGATAAGCGAATAGAGTGTGCTTAGGCGAATCAAACGGGACATGATAGGTTAAGTTTCAACTTTGTTTTTATTGAGAAAATCGTAAAACAAATCTCAGTACATTCCCATGTAGAAATTTTTCAGTTAATTTCTGCGTTAAACATTGAAATAACGCAGAAAAGAGCAACTAGCATACAAAATTTTGCAAAAAACGTCAGCTAACGCATTTGTCGATAATCTTTTTGTTACTTTTTGCAAAATTTTGTTTTTGCAAAAAATATGACATTTTTATTGTGAATTTTTGCAATAAACAAAATTTTGCAAAATTACTCAACCAAATATTTACAAAATTTTGTATTAGCCCAAAATAAGTAAAAGTTTTGCGTTTTTTCGCCAAATAAACCTAATACGTACTTTGCCTTGTCCGTATACGGACAAGGCAAAGGATTTTCTATTTGACCAAAAAAACCAAAAAGCGCTCTTTAGAAAGAGTCGAAAGGTTTTGTGGCTTTGGCAAAAATCAAAAGGGTTTTTTCCTAACACCATTTGGTTTAGGAAAACATTGTTTTTGATTTTTCATGTAGCGAAGGATTGTTCAGTTTGGGCAAAAATCAAAAGGTATTTTTTAGAAGAGTTAATCATACACTTATATTTCGAAACATTCTGCAATAGTATTATCATTTCAGAAAGTCCTCTTCTCTGCTCCTTCAAAATGTTCTCGAGGCCTAATTCTGATGGTAGAAATATGATTGTTTTTACTTTCATCATGCTGTATCCGTTTTTCTCTTCAGGAGCATGACGAAGCTGTTTTTCTTCTTTGTGGTGATGATGACGACAATAGTATCTTAAAGTGTATTTATTTTTTGACTTTTGATACGAGAAGATCTCTCGAGAAGATGAAGTGTTTCTTAAGGTAATTGACATATACATTTCACCATGTTTGAAGAAGACTCGTTTCTGATATACCCAAAACGTCTGAAGAAAAATTTCAACTGTGCAATAGTAGGATTTATATGTTGATATTCTCTTACTCACTGCAACTGCCCTGTGCTTACCACGTAAATTAGTTATTTTTTTGCTGCACTTCTAATTTAGAAAAGTTTTAATTTAGAAATTCTATAGAACTAGATTAATTAATGGAACATACGAAAGCTTTTTTAGTTTGATTCAATCTCTGGAGCTTGCCCAAATATCTCAAACTTTTTCAAAATCCTACAGAAGACTTTTAAAATTGAAGAAAAACAAAGACATCAGATGCGAAACATTTCAACATACATTTCCAATTGCAAGCATCATTACCTATTATCAATTTAATTATGGCTTAGTAACCCTCCTGAAATGTTTCTTGTTCTGTATAGTTTCATAGGAGAAGATTTAGTAACTTTACTCGTGTCTGCACTTTTCCTAAACGCTTTATAAGGGTTTATGAAAATGAAATTATTTAGAACGAGTAAGGATTTTGTAGAGCTGCTAAACCCTTCCTTAAACGCTTTTTTATGTAAACTCCTAAACCCTTTAAAGTTTTTTAAACTACGCTTTTTTTAGAGTGCACTCTTTTTGGAAATTTTCCTAAACCGTAACTTTTGAAATCTAGACAGTTTTGTATGCTCTACTAATGGTCGATTCAGAAAAATTATCTGAAGTGGTACCTGGTGTGATGAGATCCAGTTTCTAGAAAAACGGCCAACCAAAGCCTAAGGCAAGTCCAATGTTCATATTCGGAATCAGCATCGTCAGTCACATATAGTCCGTCTAGTTTCACCAAAAAAGCGATTTGCAACTTGGGGTAATTCACTCGTAAGAAGTTTCGTTCGGTGCAACAACAAATGCAAGCGTTCCATTTCTGATGACGAACGGTACAATAGCCACACCAATCGCTGACATACAGACAGACATTTGTTTTCTCAAATCTTGTGAAAACAAGAAGTTAATTCTAATCGGAAAAAATTTCTCAATTTCTTATTAAGATATCACTACTAATTGGCGATAATGCAAAACTCTTCTCTCGTTCAACCTGTAACGCTCTACCTTTTTCCAGCAATATCTCTGCGTACTAAAACGGAGGAGCGTTCTGTCATTCCAGGTATTACAGCACTGGAATTTTCATGAGCCTAATTTTCGCATAAACGCCAGAAAAAGCACGAATAGTAAGTTTTCTCTGGTCCTGTACATTTTTGCACAGATGGTAAGAGATTTTTGCTAGATTGTACCTTGCTTCTTCTAACCATGTACTTCCTAATACAGACTTTCCAGACAGAAAGAAGTCCGCACTATGGCCAATTGCCTGATTACTTGAGCGCACCTGTTCTGTGGACATCAAAACTTTTTGAACTCGTATTCATTTAAAGTACTGTCTCACACACACCAAAAAGGCCGAAACAATGTATTCGAAAGCGCTTTCTCAAACATGGTCGGCACAAAAATGTATCATTCGTTGCATGTGAACTAAACTTTTGCCTAGGAGGAGAACCTGATCAGTCAAAGTGAAGTTTGCGGTTAAGCTTAGGCTTACCATTGAAAAAGAAATATGGACCATACCAATAGACAAGCACCAATCCTGGATAGAGAGCAAAATTCGATAATGCCGTGCATAATCCAATACAGGCACCTTTTTTGATTGCTATATCCTTCACTTCTATTAAACTGTCTTCGTATCTGAAAAAAAAACTTATTATCGTCATACGACAAGCCCAAACCTTAATGATATATGACCCTAATCGAATGAAAAAACATAGTGCTTCTCTAAACAGCTGAAGATGATAGCAGAAAGCTATGCACACTCTAATAAAAGCGTTTTCTCGGGCACTGGAAGTGGTTCGAAAACTCTTTCCGAAACTCTTTTAGGTTTTGAAACCGTAATACGAAACCTTTGGGGTTTTTGCTAGTGACTTTGGAAACCGAAAAGGTACTTCAGAATACGGTACAGGGTATCCGAACTATCAGAAACCTAATAGATATTTGAGGAAAATGTTCGAAAACGGAAAAGGTATCCTCCGAAGCCGTATTATCCGAAACTCTTTTGGAACCGAAACTTTCTTTAAAAACTTGGTGGATATCCGAATATATCTTTTTCAGTTTGCGAGAATACCCTTTTCGGTACGTGAAAATTGTTCTTGAAAACACTTCGGTTTTTAGACTCCTTTGCGTTTCCAAGAGAACCCTTTGTTTTAAGTTTTTTTTCTTATGATGCAAAACTCAGTGCATCACAAAAAAACTGATCATCAGTGAATC
>CAJNOQ010009712.1:0-10031 GCA_905250885.1 Didymodactylos carnosus
TGTATTTTAGTTTTCTGAGAACGAAGCCGATTTTTCAAAGATCCTCTGGAAACCCGGTCTCTGGAATTTTTTCAAAAGTTGCTTCCGCTTGTGAAAAGTTCTGCTCAAGTCTTGGCTATTGAACAGCAAAAATCGCAGGTCTCTATCTCATTCCTATCAAAAGTTATTCAAAAAGCAACCGAGTGCATTTTGAAACGGACAGTAGTTAGAATCTACATTTAAGAAGCTTTCTAGCTGTGTGTTTAAAAAGATTTTTAACACTTCTTATCTTCGAGCGATAAGAGCATTTTTGAACGGTAGAAGAATATAACCTATCAAAAGCGAGTAATGTAAAAGTCCTTGCATGAATGTCGCTTCATTTTCTTGTGCTAACAACATTTTAGAAAAAAAATCAAAAAGTTATTCGAAATCTACATTCAAAACAAGCATCTAAACACGTGTGCTTTTAAGCCATTACCACCCTTACTCACCTAGCTCAATACCGAGAATCGTCTACTTCGAAAACAAATTATTTAGCAAACTCAGATTACCATGACTCAAAAAATGACACTAGAAGCAAGTAAGTGTATGCACATGAGAATAAAATTTAACCAAAATCCAATACACTGGCTAGTAGAGCCTGAAATCGAGATTTTTTTTCGAAGTTCAATAACTACCCAATCAGACAAGGTACAAATTAACGATGTTTGGACATGTTCATTTAGGCACAATGGAAGCACTGTTACCCAATAACGCATCACCGTCCTTTACGAAGAAGAACTACTAGGCGTCGTGATCGCCCTGGTTTTCTTATTGATGCTGGTGTCCTTTTTCTTTTTGTTCTTTTAGGGCTTTTTTACGTTGGTGTTGCTCTTATGCGTATTATTCCTGATCGTGATGGTTATACTGCTATTCATATGTTGATTGCTTTTCTTTGTATTCTTTTTCTTGGTTGTGCTATCCTTTTTTGTATGTTTGGTTGTGGTTTTCTTGTCCTAACCTTGTTGAGAAAGAATGGAAAGAATTCGGGCTAAACCGACGTGGTAACATTCGATTCAAACTGATTTTCTAAAAATAAAGTCTAACCGAAGTAAACCCGGACTATTGTTTGAAAAGAGAAAATGAGCGGAGTAAAACGTAGAATAAAAAAGGTTGATTGACTTACAATTGATGTTGCATGAACGTGATACCTTTCGTAAACGAAAAAAGGAAGTTTGATTGATTGATTGTTTGTATACTTGACTTTATCTTCATGTGTCGCAGCTGTTTTTTCTTTGCGTAACACGTAGACTAGTAATGTCTGAGGCAATCGGTCACTTTACGGCATAAGTCTTTAATCTATTATTCTCTAATATTCATTATGGTTTTATACTGCAACGAGTGAATGTCCGAGAAAATATTTTGAGTTATCATCCGTTCAGCTGATCAGAAACTATGCTGTCATACAAGCCGTTTGATCTATTGTCATTTTCTCTTCACTTCTATTTCGAGCTTATTGTATTTTCATATTCTTACTAGCTATTTGACTCCACTTATCATTATAATGGCTTTCACTAAATCTTCTATTTTTCAATTATCAATGCAATTTTGGTTACGACAACAGCAAATTGAGTTTAATATAAAAAGAGGATAGACATGCAGAACACTCTGCTGAACATAGCTCCATGTCTGTTAAACCGGACAACCTTAACAATTTTAATTAAAACGTGAAATTTAGAAAAGGGTAATTTTCTATGGAAAAAGCTCTGATAAGAGTTAACGGAAAAAAGATATTTATATTCTCCCACAGAACTATTCGGAATATAATATTCGACACTGATGTTTTTAGAACATAATAAAACCTTCATTTATGCTATATTTTAGAGTTGAGCAAAATGCTTTCGTATGGACAAGAAAACGAAAAAGATGCGGTCTATCAACCATATCAATAACCTGTTCCGAATTATTTAATGCAATGGCAATGAATGTACATTTAAATAATTCGAAACAGGTTATTGATATCGTTGATATTGACATGCATCGTATTCGTTGGATTGAATTATTTGGCTCTAATATTCATTCTGAACTATCATTGTCGATCAATCAGTGGTTAGTCATTGAATCTGACACAAATCGCTTTTATTTATTGGAAACCAACGGAGAATTAGGAGAAATAGATTGTACTATCGATAATAGTTCTCGTATATTATCAATCAAAATGTTAAATGGGAATGTTGGACTTGTCATGTGTATATCAAAACAAAAAAGTCAAATCCTAGGTAACATCCTCGCACAACATCTGTTTTAATGTTGCAAACATATCACATTAATTTACTCTTTTACCGAACCTTTATAGTGTAACGATAAAAATTTTCTTGCTGTTCATGGCCGACATCACTTATTCCAATTTTTTATTCGTTGATTAATGATCAAAGAAATCTAAAGAAAGGATAGTCAGCCAGCCGCAATAAGACATAATTTTTTTTGAATTCAATGAATTCTTTTCTTTCTATCCTCGAGCGACATCGTTATTTCTGTTTTTTGATTGGCTGATGGTAATAATCAATCACACAGAACAAGTATAGCCAGCCAGATACAGTGAGACTTTTGAATTTCTGTTGCATTTGAGCATATGTCCAAATGTCTAAGTCTCGAATTTCTCATTCTAATTTCCTTTGCCTTATTTCTTTTACTGGCTGTTCGCGTGAATAAACGAAAATATAATAACTAAAAAATTTCGAAATTTATGTTCATAAAAATTTCTTTCTAGAATTTCTATTGGCTGAAATTCGATTCAATGCACCCGAACAGTCAGTAAAAGAAATAAAGCAAAGAAAATTAGAATGATAAATTCGAGACTTAGATATTTGGACATATGCTCAAATGCGGCAGGAATTCAAAAGCTACGGTTTATTTCCAAAAAGAAAGTAGCAGGAAGGCTAATTAGAAGGATTCAAAAACAGCTCTACGCGATGCATATATTGAAAATCTTCGCGGCTCGCAGGTCGTGTAATAGTGGGCGTACCTGTATGAAAGCGCCCTATCATAGATAGTATTTTCTCGTTCTAGATATAAAAATATTTTAAACTATTGTTGTTCGCTGTTATTATATTTATGGGAATTAAGTTTGATAAAGTAAATCAGAATCCACGTCCAATGATTTGTCCTAGTCAGCTGATTAATTTAAATGAAGCAGGATCGATCTACTTTGTCAAACACAAACGAAAAATTGAAAATGAAAATGAACTTGCAAAAATAACCGATTTTGCGTTGGCAGTAGATGTTGCAGATACTTTAAAAGATGATATATTTCATTATTTAATTTTCCGTTGTTGTTCTTACAGGTTCATCAACAAATGACGCATTTATTGCTACTCATTATGATTTGTTCATTTGCAATCCAACAGACTATACAACTTATGTCGACTCAACCTTTAGAATTCATAAATGGGAAAATTATCTATTAGTAAAAAAGCTTGGTCAAATATCAATCAATGATATTCAAATGTTTTATTCTCCAATACATTTTGCTCAAGATCTGGAACATCGTTTAATAAACAACGTTTATAATCATATGTGTCAACAAAATAAAGGTCCTAATTGATCTTCGATATTAAATTGTCAGACATTCATTCGCTCGGTCCTCGAATATCTCGGTTGTCAATTACCATCAGGTGTTACAGTTATAAGTGACTGTATTCCAACAATGGTAAACATGTGCTTCAGTGGTTCATTATTAACAGCTCAAACAACAAAAAAAACAAATCATCAAGTCGCCAACGATGAAAAATATGTTCAGAAAATGACTTTATCGGAATTGGCGGAGATAAAAAATTCAGCGTATTAAAGCGTAGCGGCTCTTATCAGTCCTAAAAGATGATTTATATTGTTTTTAAATACTTCTTTTGCCTTAAAATCAAGCAGGTAGTAAGTGTATAGTGCGTAACACATATATGTGCTTCGATACCTTTGTACAAAGTAGAGCGTGTTTCTATAGCTTCTATGGTATATTTTTTGCGTTATTTCTCTCCTTTTGCTTTTTCTGTATCCAAATGTGCGTCATATAATATAGACCACCCATTAGCACGAATAAAAATACCGAAGTTGATTTCTACGTGAGCGCAACCATTACACTGCAACTGCATAGATATTTATCTCTTTCGTTGCTGAAAGAACTGTTTTTTTCTAAATCAAAGGCGAAAAAGTGAGAATTCTGCTCATAATTCTGAATTTTCTTCATCAGAATTCAACTTGAATTCAACAAAACTGAGTCGACTAATGGGTATTTTGAAATGTTTCCTTGATTTTCATTTTTTCGTGGTAATCTCGATAATTTTTCAACGTGAATATTCCACCAAATTAAAGTAGTCCGACAGGATAGAAAAAATACAGGTTCGATTAGTGACATCCATGCTGAACACCACTTTAACTGCAAAATTCATCAAATAACATTTTTCTACTCAGCTTTCAATGCTGAATCAGAAAAAAATAGTTTGATAAGTCCGCATCGTCAAATAAGACGGAAATTCAATTTGTTCCAAAATCAGAGGATTTAGTTAGAGGAGTTTAGTTAAAAGCACTCTGGGCAGAGAACGCACAGCTTCTATTCCAGCGTTGAGGAACGCTACTACTCATACCGTAGTCGACACACAAGAGAAAGCTGAAATGCTAAACAGCTATTGCGCAGAAGTTTCTACATGGGCAAGTCCCACTGTCGATCCAAAAATTGCAGACAGTTTACCGGAATCTTCTGCAAAGATCGATAAGTTCAAGGAAGAGCAGCCTAATATTGACACAATTTTGCGAAAACAAACGAAAAAAATCTTGTTCAGTATTCCATCGAAACAAGAAGTTTTGGCTTAAGAAATTACAAAGACGGTATACAGGTTGATCTTTATTATATACTAGCGGAAGTACCCGATGTCGGTCTAGATAATTTGATGGTACATGTTTGACGTATGAGAAGACGACGTCGCTATGGTCTTCTATGGATTACCGATCGGAAATATCGCACAATACGTTTGGATCTTTGCCTTCTCAACTTTTAGTATTTGATATTTTGAGATTTTCATAAATATCTTTTTTCTTTTCAATTTTCTTTAAAAAACTATTTTTATTTAAGAGAAACTGTCCAAAGTAAATTTGAAGGAATTTGTGTTCCTCATTCGAGGCTGGCAACAGAGATCCCACGCGGTGGTAGACTTGACCCTGCACCTTGAAGGTGGGCATGAAACCTGGCTCACACGCTTCATTCGCGGCGCCGAAAGACGTCATCTGGAAGCAGCAATTGTATTTTGTAATGTTCTCCAGATAATGTTTCGACTGAGACGTTGTTTCTGACATCAGTGATTCCAGTGGTTCCGGAGGAGGCTGAAGTGGTGGTAGCCTCACCTTACCACCAGAGCAACACATACCTGGTGCTTCTCCAAGCCACTTGAGAGCATCACAGTATGAGCAAACATCGATCATTTGTTCAATATGAAGCTGAGGATGGCCGTCGTAGTTGTTAGCTGGATCATAGCGAAACGCTTCCCCTTCCATGAATGTCCAATGTACTGCTCTTGAGGCTGCTTGTCGTCTACGTTGATCTTCACTCCGAGTCCGTCTCTGCTCCGGAGCCTCGACTGCTCTGGAGGCTGCTTGTCTTGCACGTTGATCGTTAATTCGAGTCCGTGTCTGCTTTGGACTCTCGGCGTCTCTTGAAGCCGCTTGTCTTGCACGTAGACTACCAAGCCGAGGTTTGCCTCTGTTCCGAACTCTCGGCGTCTCTTGAGGAAGCCTGTCTTGCACGTTGGTCGCCAAGCCGAGTTTGTCTCTGCTCTGGACTCTCAGCTGCTCGAGAAGCACCATTCTATTTGGAGGATGGTATAAATTGCGATAAGTAAAAGAAATTCTTCTCCGACATCATTAGTCATTTTTAATCTCCAATCTTGATTCCATTTTGTTCCAATTTTAGAATCCGCAAGTATTTTAATTGAATCTTTGTCTGTTGGACCTATTGTTTCATCATCAGACTTTCTTAGCATTGAGCTTGAATCGTATGCTTTTCCGGTTATTCGATAAACTATGTTCTTCAGCTTATCGTAAACCCAATATTCACGGTCGGCTGACCATCCATTAGAATCAACTCGTTTTATATCGAATTCATTTGTCAAGCCAGCTCGCTTTTGTGCTATGATCAGTACTAAATAATGTTCTAGTGTAAAGAAATATAGAAGTAAAGTCAAATGACATCGAAAAACAGCCATAATTGCAAGGAATCCCTTTTGTGCTGTATTTGCTTGATATATATTATTATCTTCAAAGTGACAGATGAGAATAGAAAGCTTTCACATCATGGATATTTCTCTTTTGATGGCGTAACAGAAGAGATAATTCTGTTATAATGGACCTTTACCCATTGCTACCGCTGATAAGAACAGGAACACTAAAATTGATTTATCATAGCGTTGATTAATAGTCCATGTCACTCCAAACTATTATTATCACACAAAAAACCAAAATAAATATTTAAGTAAGTAGCACCAGAAGAAGCGATGAGACATTTTTCTTGACTTGTTTCTCAATTCAATTTTTTGTTACGTTACTTGACCAAAACAAGAGGTTCTACAATCCGGACTCTACTTCCTGCCTTGTCAAACTTTATTTCTTATTCTAATATTACCGTTTGTAGATAAACTAACTAAATATGATATAAATATGTACACTCTGCACCTTGGAAAAATCTACAGAAAGCTTGGCCGGTGTGAAATAGAATCTATTCTTCAAATCTTTTTTTCGTTGCATTCCAGTTGATACTTCCTATGGTTCTTCAGCTAGTTTCTTCATTCGCAATTTCATCATTACCTGTAGTATTCTTTGGTTGTGTGCTTTTTGTAGTAGCACTAGTTACTTTCTTCACCACCACAGTAATATACCATGATAAACCTCGCTTGGCGAAAAAATCTTCCTGAGACTCCATGTATTTTTCCGGAAGCGATTTCATCGCCCAATTTGTTAGAACGTAAACTAAATTGTCAGGCAGATCCTACAACAGTTCTTGTCTTGACAGATCCTGATTCACAGCTCGTAGCTGATGACATTTCCATGCCTGAATGGCATCCGTACTCATTTTAAGTTTAGCCAATAATTCACGATCTAATAATTCTTTGTCAGTTACTGAACTGTTTATCACAGTACGTTATTTTTCCAAAGTGACAGCCAAATTATTACATTCTACATATACGTCATCATGTCCATGGTCACACTTCTCGGCATAATCAGTGTCATTTGAATGTGAAAGTGCATAGTTAATGCAATGATCAGCTATAGTTGACGGTGATCAAGAATATACACACTTATATGATTTTCGTTTTAATCTGAGCTTCACTTTCTTAACACAGTCCTGTTCAATTAACTCAGGTTTTAAAAGCTCGGCTGGTGTGAATAGAATCTATTCTTCAAATCTCTTTTTCGTTGCATTTCAGCTGACACTTCCTCTGGTTTCCATCGAATTGTTTGTTGTACACCCTCATCGAACTTTTCATTGAGATATTTTATCTGAGATTCGTTCAAATGTGTCACTTTTCGTTCTTTTGGCAAAGCCCATCCTCTGTTAGGTGGTGCAATGCGAATTGTATCATCGTCATCATCAGGTGTAGTCTCTTCTAATTGAAGAGAAATCATTGATCTTACTCCAATATTTCCAGTTTCGAGTGATACTGAGTTATACCGATGTCCCCCATGGAACTACGTTCTATTCGACGTCGGTGTTTTCCTGCATATAAACGTTGAGTTAAATGTCCGTACACTGTAATCTTGAATTAATTTCCCGTTTATAGAAAATCGCCGGGCAGTTTCTAGTATGTAGAAATTCCGCGACAAAGTTACCGCTTTCTAGGAAATGTTGATTTTCCATAAATCCGCTTTTCTATAAAGACGGAGAATCGCTGAGGATTTTCTATAAACTGGAAAGTCACCGGCGATTTTCTAGTTTATAGAAAATCAATCGAATTTCTATGAATAATTTTCAAGAATCTGCAAATTCGATTTTGATTTTCTATGAACTAGAAATTCGTGGACGAATTTCCACTTTCTAGAAAATTGCCGAGGATTTTCAAGAAAGTGGAAATTCGTCCAGCAATTTCTAGACCAAATACTTATTCATCTTTTTGTTTTGCAATCAGCCTAGGTATAAGAGCGTCACGTAAAGACACTCATATTACACATAAATCAACTTTGATAGTTTCTACTTTAGACCACAATTCTGGCTATGCCAACAAGAGTTTTGATTTAGACAGAGACAGTGGTGGCACGAAGTTTTGGTAATAAGATCTGGAAAGCAGGGTTGTGCACCAGAAGCTGCTCAGAAGTATGAGCGGGATCAATCCTCGTACAACCTGGTGACGCCTCCACTCAGTGCCCCGCCAAGGAATTTCCAGTTTATAGAAAATCAAACAGAAACTTTTACTTTCCTGAAAATTATTTATGGAAATTCAACGGCGATTTTCCGGTAGCATGACTTTCGCCGTAGTGACTGTCGCAGTGGACTTTCGGTAGTTGTGTTTTTGTTGGATTTTCGCAAAATACCAGACTGGAACTTTGACAATAGCCAATAGTCCAGTTTTGTAAATATCGGAAATACATTAAAAGCACAGCTTTAATTAGTAGTAATTAATTAATTCGCTAATTACTGAACTTCGGCAATATATAATTAAACATTGCCGAAGGTCCCAGCACAATATTTATCGATTGTCAATACACATATTATTCAAGAATTCGTACTATTTGTGGGTTTGTTCAGGTATTATGCAATCATAAACATTGTTAATAAGAGTGGTTATCATGTGGCGGTGGCAATGCAGGTGGCTTGCAATGCAAAGTACTTGGTCAGCGACTGATCGATGAACAATGTATATATCATGTTGTCCGGAAAGTTCGTGCAAGTATACTTGAACTACATGCGTCAAAAATCTAGTTTCTATCATCGTGTAGAGCGCGCATTTTTATCATGGTTCACCCTTTTCAGCATGATTTTATGATTTCCTTAGTTCGAAAAAAATTAATTTTCATAATCATCCTTGTCCATGTTTCAGATATGATGGTGGTGGGAGTGGGTTAGTATCTTTATATCTCACTACACAAAAGGCGTCGGGAGATGAAGATTTTAGGAGATGTACAATTTTATCTAGGTTACGATCTATGATAGTCAGAATCCAAACATGGTCGATCTAAATCCTCGGATTTTTCAGCATGTTTCCATAAAAGCCTTCCATATATGATCAGAGAACTTTGAAATTCTAAGACTACCAGTAGAAAGAGCAGCAAAAATCCCTTTGTAATTTCATTTTCATAGTGATCGAACAAGATTTCAAAGAGATATCAAAAGGCTTTCGAAGAAATATGCACAATTAACTAGTCACGTTTGCATGGTCTTCAGGTCTTCTCTAACCAAACAGCCACTTTTAATATCTTTAATATCTATCGTTTAGCATTGGTTGAAAAATACAGTCCAGTAGTATGTAATTTATTTTCGAGTAAAAATAAAGATAGAAAGGGCAACGGCAATTCAGATAAATAGATACGTGTTCTTTAGTACTACTCATTTTTTTTCATCATAGTCCGACCACACTTTACACGTATTGTGCGCTTTATATAATAAAGTTTTCGTCATCTTTTTTTTAATTGTTAAGAGTTACATAACCAATTTGATGTGCTTAGATGTACTTGTTAATAGAGATTATTCACCAATTGGACACATTTCTTTATGTCTTTCTCTTCTTCACCTCGTCGTCTTTCTTCTGTCTTCTCCTTTGTTGTGTTATACTATATATAGTGCGTGTGTTTTTATGTTACATTAAGTCATAATTTCTATCGAAATAAGCATTTTCATGCTCGTCGTCATCGAGGTAACAATATTATTGCGAAACTTTTAAATATTCTGAAGCGTCCGGTGAGTGTTAATTCTTGCGCAGTACAGTCGTAGAGAAATAGTAAACGCATCATTATTTCTCTTTTCTTTACAGTGATTTTGCGCGATAGTTAGTCTTTGAGTGAATTTGTAAGTGTAGAAGCTCTACACTAACTACATGGGA
>CAJNOQ010009713.1:0-10028 GCA_905250885.1 Didymodactylos carnosus
AGAATCTTATGAATTCTTATAAAATAATTATATAATCTATCTTACCGAATTCTTATCAGAATCTTATAAGATTCTTATATTCCTTCTTATAAGAATCTTATCAATAAATTACGCATTTCCATCGACTGTCTTATATAAGATTCTTATAAGATTTCTATAAGATTTCTATAGAATTGCCGTAAGGTCGGTCGAGTAGGGTACTAAATTATAGCCGAGACTTATTGCATTAAAATGTATTGGCAACTGTTTTAGAGAAGATAAAGGAAAAAAACGTGAATAGAAAACAATAACAAAACAACAAAAGAAACAGACTAGAAGAATCATACTAGTTAACCATTGTCGAAAGGGATGTGATTCACTGATGCGAGAAATAATCTTGTCACCATCTTAATGTTTTTCCGGGTTTTGTCGAAAAGGACTGCATTTCGATAATCCCAGATTGTTTTAATGAAATTTCCAATTTGGAAAATTATCAGGTGCAGATCTTACTATTCTAAAAGAAGACGCTTTCCAGACGACAAATCCTTTTATCGTTCCAACAGCCTCTTTGTTTATCCTGACTCCAAAATACATGTATCGACACATTATGAAATGACACTTGCAGACATTACGTTGCAGTGTTGAACTCAGTTCTAAGAAAAGAGCCGTGCTTAAATATAAGCATTTTGAGCACCTTAACTATCAATCTGGTTCCTTCACACTTTATGTTCCATATATTGTATAAATGTGCTCTTTCAGCAGACAAAAATTAACTGATCCGTAGTTGTTCAGATATTTTGGAAACAGTCGATTTTTTCCTTATTTTTAAAACTCCTTTTATCTTATGACTCATACGCGCACAACAGATAATTAAATGAAGGTAGACTGAGAAGTATCAAACATAAGCCTGTTGTGATTTATAACACAATGAATTACTACACTGCTATGCAGATGTTATTTTGAGTTTCTATTGTGCTAAAGGAATTTCGTATAGAAGGTTAAACATGAAGTAATGTTCTAGTATTATGTAAATAATTTGAAAGGCTGATTCATTTAAATTTAATAGAATGTTGCTGCTATGTTTTGTATAAGTATTGGTTTCCCATCCCTGCTCATTCTTACTATTTTTTATTAAAATTCTGCTCACCACAGTTTCATCAATCACTTTTAAACTAAACTACTATTTGAATTCGCGAGACAGGGACCGATCTACCAAGATCTTGTTTAAACAAACGTCACAACACTTTTCTCCACAGACCCTATAGTTAATATTTATTGTTGGTTACTGAACCCAGAAAAAAATGAGTCAGTATTTCCATTTTGGAATCAACAAGAAATCACAGTGTCAATTTTTTTGCATAAATCATAGTGAACAATTCGTCTTACCTCATCGAGATCTTCTTGTTTCTCAAAAACTTCAGCTTGCACAAACAAAATCTTATATATAATAGTAGGCTTCTTTTGGAACTACCCTACTCTCCTCAAGTATCTTACAAAACCAAAAAAGGATATTTCAACCCCAGGAAATCAAAATTGGTTTCTATTAGGCGACAAATGCAGATCCCCTCTGCTTCTTGATTTTGTGAAGTTAGATCCAAATATAACATGCTTTGCAAAGGTAAGCAATACTAATCAAGTTTAATTTCTCCATTAAGAAAATTCAGCTTTATCTTAAAGTCAAAATTTTATACAAGTTTTTGAAGAAAAATCGAGAAATTTTGCTTTTTTGCATCTGATAGATTTGGACTGAAGATTAGACAATCGGGCATATATTCTTCTATTCCAAATATTTCTGTTAAAAAGGAGTAAAACATCTATGCATAGACATCAGCAGAAAAAAATCTACACATATCACCTTTCTTTTCGTTGTGACAGGGGACCGACTGGAGCAATCAATCAAACAATTTCAATATCAGTTCATTTACTAATCAGAGGAAATAAAAATACAAATGAAACATCAACAGACCACATAAACCAGGAAGATACTATATAGAAAATGTTATATGGACAAAATTAATTGTAACGGTCTGGTAGAAAATATCATTTTTTTTCATACTTCTACGTAGAAAACTTGTCTTGTTATGCTGGAAAAAATTCGTATTCACTAGAATTTAATTCACTACGAGTCGTTTACAATACAAAAACTCATAGAAAGATACAACATGTAGAATAATAAATAGAAAAATGAACATATCTGCATAACAAAGTAGTAAAATGATAGGAGATGATATTTATAACAACAATTTCAATTAGAAATGAATTTTTTATCCGGTAACAGGTCCATGACAGAGAGGGCAGACATCTTTTCTGCTAATCTCATTTTCGAGTGCTCGATGATGACAATTTGGACATATCCAAAAAACGTGCTGGAGAATAGGAGCTCCAGAACAAATACACGCTGGAAATCTCCAATCACACGTTGGACAGTTAAGATACCTAAATAAAAAAAGATATTTTAATTATATATCATTTATAGCTCACAACTCTGAACAAAATATGATTTATCTTCAATATTTTTAAACTCACCAATCAGTGATACGATTTGAACACTGTGGACATGATCCACTTAATACTGGTCGTTTGTCTTTTGGTTGGGAGCTAAAACAGATTAAAAATAAAAAAAACAACTTAGATTGAAGTGTGAAACATACACGTTCTATACTAAATAAAAAAGTAATCGAGAAGTCACACGGGATTGTTTATAGCGCAAAAAAAAATATTTAATGAACATGACATACTATCCAAAATGAAATAAATAATATAAATAGTTAGATCTTACACTTTATCGATAGAGAAATACTAACAATTGACATGAAATTGTATTGAACATTAGAACGACACTCCCCGACGTATATTATTGTGTATGCTTGTTAAAAATATTGTTTTCCTCAACGGACAATTTAGCATCACAAAAATATGCTTGAACAATTCTTTGCGAATTATTTGCAGTTTAGATAAAACGAGATATATAAATGAAAAAAAAGAGTTCTTTTTCGCCTAAATCTTTGTCAAACTGTCGAATTCAAATGAGACAAAAAAATTGCATATTTATATAGATACAAATTTTTACGATTTAACAAAATGAACTAAAATACGAAATCAATTTTTGATTGTGTGATCGTATTCAACGACGAAAACACAAGCCTTATTTTAATTAGTTCTGATTAATTGACTTTGAATAGGTTTGACAAATTTAACGCACAAATACACCTTTATTCAATTCTACTACGGACTATAATTGTTATCTCATATAAATCTGTTGCTAAAACGTTCAAAAGATAATTTAAAATTCTATTATTTAAAATACGTTTATGTTTAAGTTAAAAGAGTATTTAAAAATATCCATTTCTATGGAAAAGATTTTGTTTTTCAAAGAGACTGACAAGAATAAAGAAACATGATAAATTGTTGAAAAAATAATTGATTAATCAACAAAAAATACAATATTAGCAAATAAATTAATTAAACTTCATCAATTAACTTTTTTAATTTAAGATCGACTGTACGTTTTGATATATTCGTAAATAATAAATTTAAAAACGTGTGTAAAAATGTGAAAGAATAGATAGATTTAAATTGATTTACCAAAATAACCTTTAATACCGACAAAAAATGAGATGAATATAGTCATAAGTAAAATAAAATATGTCACACCACCAAAAATATATGTTAATATTAAATTTGTATGTAAACGATATGATTTTTGTAATGCTTCTTCTACACAAATATTTTTTAAACGTTTTATATGTAATGATTGAATTAGACATACCACTCCACCAATCATCCAAAAACATGTTAAACATGCAAATAATGATGATTTAAAATAATCTTTTATTTCCAATTTTTGTTGTTCAGTAACGGGTGATTTTTTTTCAATATCAAAACAATAGAGTGTATCAACAGTATATGGTAGTTGCGTAGTAGAATTACGTGGTACAATGGGAATAGTGCAAAATGTTTTTATATTATAATTTGGATGAGATCTTGAATACCATTCATATTTATGATCTTGAAAATAAGACGATGATTCATTAACAATATAAGAATGATAAGTGACTAATGAATTTTTCCAATGAACAGAATTTTTCAATCGATTAGGATTATGAATATTATTATTGTGATAAGATAATATACTGGGTAGTGGTTGTTGAAAATCTAAATTTTTCACCTTAATTTGTTTCATTCACGGATATGTCGAAAAATATGTGTATCATGATCAACAACAGAAAACAAAAAGAAATAATTTGGAAAAAAATATAAAACATATGTTAGAGATTAAAGAATAGAGAGAGACAGAGTGCAAAAGTAAGAACGAACAAAGAAATCAATTTTTTTTTTTATCGTTATGTATGATGGATAGAAAATACACAATAATATTAGACATTAAACTAGATTGAATATATTTGAGATGGTCAACAACAGAATACGTCTGTTTTTTTTTAAAATGCGATAAAAACTTATTATCTTACTTTAAAAATATTTGAAATGCTAATTTTTGATATTCTTTACGATCGTCTTCACTAATCGATGGATGATCTTCTAGTTTCAAAAATGCTTTACTCGCCGTTGAAAATGCACCACAGGCCGTGGCACATAAAGCTGAAAGAAAAGAAAAAAGATAATGTTTGTTTTGTCGTGATCATGAAATCGACTACACATTCATCATAAATAACGGAATAAGATGCCTTTTTTTTCAAGATGTTCTCTTCTAGATTCGGAAGAAGCGGGAAGAATAATCGATACTTCATATTCAAAACTTCTATATTTTGATCAGTCATCCGGTATTGACACATAGAAAACAAATTACTGAAGGCTGGTAAGTATTAAAATTTTTTTTGAATAGTTGTTTCAATGATCTGAATTTTGAACGTGTTTGTCGAAGTAAAATATCTTAGAATGATGTATTAATCAACGGTCAAATAAAATACGAGACGGTATAGATGATGCATCAGAAAAGACATACACGTGCCAACAACATAAACGTCAATAAAATGTATATATTTGAAATACAACTCGCTGTAATAGTCAAATTTTATTCCGAAATTTCATTTCCGAAACAAATGTTGCCGTTTCAATCATTGTACTAATTTTAAATCAGGCCTATGAAGGATGACATTTCTCATTCAAACATGCCTTACAAAATTCAATTGATACGAACTCGATAGTCGTTCTTGTTACATTTGTTAGATAAATTCAAATACAAAATTTTTACTTGGTTACCTATTAAATTATAGATACATTGTACTGGTAGTATGTCTTCATATTCTGTTAAAGCTAATGCCGATCTTAATGCACCTTCGGCATTATTTGCTTTAAATTGTCGTTGTGCTAATATATAGTAATGATAAGCTTCAGCCGGTCTCCAAGCATTATCAAGCAATTGTGTATCTGAAACACCAGATGCTGTTGTCTCTTCACTCAATAATCCTTGAAGTGCTTCCGCTGCCTAGAAAATATAATTTATAATAAATCAACTATAATATATTTGAAGAACATAATTAGTCTTACCGATACAGACGTTGTTACTCGTTTTTCTTTTCTGGATGTTGTTTTCATTGAATTATGATATTTTTCAATTAATAAACCACACAAAACATACAATTTCTTTTTCAATAATAATGGACGATTTTCTTTGCTGTGTTTATTAGCAATCTATTTAAAAAATGTGTAATGAATGATATGTGTCTCATTTCAAGCATACACCGTTTACCTCAAACATAATTTTTGCTGCTTCTAAATAGCTTGCTGATTTTTTATATAATTCAATGGCATCAAATGGTTTGCTTTGATCTAACAATTGTTTTGCTTGTTTTGTTAGTAAATTTTTAACATCATTCAGATTATATTGTTTTGCCAATTGAATACCTTCATCCCATTGACTCAGACTAATGCATACCTTTAACGCTTCTTGTACACGATTACACTAAAATTAGAAGATAACAATAACATTTTTTAGATAGTAGCAAGTACACTCTTTAAACATACACGTTTATAAGCATCAACCGCTTGTTCACACAATCCAACACTAGCAAATGTATCAGCGATTGGCATTAATAATGCATCATTTTCTTGTAGAGATTGACTTAATTTTTCTAACGATGTATAATCTTCGGCCATTGAATAACATTTGAATACTTGAGAATTATTTCGACTTTGTTCATAGTATTTACTTGCAGTAACCCTATGTGCAAAGAAGATGTTATTCAAAAGTACTTCAGAAAAAAGGCATACCATTGCTGACGATCGAAATAAAAATCACCAAGTTCATTCCATGCTTCTGATTGCATTGTATCGCTACCAACTGTAGCCGTGCCACCAGCTTGTAATATTTGTACAACACGAAACCAGTCGCCTAATTTACGTCGAAGTTGATAAGCCAAATCTCTATGAAAAAAGACAAGTGTATGCTCCACATTTGATTTCAAAAACTTTCGTCGTTTGTAGGCATTCAAATAAAGTTCGATCGATAAATGATTCTGTTTTATTTCTTACTTTCGATCAATATCATGATAAATTGTTTCCACGTCATCATATCGTTTATAGAATGCCGCTATTTCTGCTCTTTTGAGTTGTTCTCCCTAAATGAACATTGAAAAAAGTTCAAATACTTGTTTGATTAAATTAAATTCATTTTTACCTGAAATTGTTGCAATCGTCTTAAAAACTGAAGTCCATAATAATCATGTAATTTGACAAATGCATGTTCAGCAGTTTTAATATCCAAATGATTTAATGCCTCTTCCGCTAGTTGACGCCTAGAAGAAAATAGAATATCTAAATACTGTCATTTATTGGTTAATGGAATATTTCATTTTCTTAATTACCAAAGTTGTGGATGTGGATCTTTTTCTATTAGACTACTGACTTGATCTAACGGCAATTTTTCACATGATTCTTTTATATCTCGAAGAAGCTAAGTTAAATGAAAATACATAGATTTTTTGAAATTAAAATTTATTAGAATTATATTTACTCTGGTATCATAAGTAGAAATATAGTCGATCGATGGTGCTGGAAAAAAAAATAAAGAAATATATCATTTAAAATAAATAATTTTAAAAACAAAAAAATTTTTTTACCTTGAACACCTTTTGCATGCATTTTCATTATTTCATCTAACATTACCACTTTTACTTGAAGATTAGAATATTCACAAATGTATCCTGAACATGGGACAGCTTCCTATAAATTACACCTGCTTAGTTTCAGATATCATCGAACAAGAGTGACAGGGCATAAAGAAGACTAACCTCAGCTTCTGTACCACGTACACACGATAATTTTGTTTTTTCAAGTACAGCGAAACAATCCGGTAAATCCTAGGAAAAAATTATCCAATAAAATGAAAACGATTTATAAAAATAGATATTCAGAACACTTAACTGTAGCCCATACAACATTCCAAACATCACTTTTTTTAAAATTTGTTATATCATCACGTTGTTCTTTTGTTTCCATATCGATTAACATACAATTTCCATTTGTATCGATAGTAGCCATTAATCTAGAAACTCATACACAAAATTCAATTAACTAAGCAAGAATATTTCATCCTGATAGACATACGTTCCCAATGAATTTAAGGCAATTTTACATATATGAAATTGACATTCAATTTTTTCGACTAGATTACAAGCAGGTAATGAATATCGTAAAACTAGACCAGATAATTTTGCCTAGAACAAATTGAAAAAATAAAAATGAACAAAAATTTTTTTAACATCTTTACTCTACAATTTACCACAAATATCCATTTATCTGACGCTGCAATAGACGTAATTGGATCTTCAGTTTCCTAGGCAAAAATTAAAGAAATTCGTTTAAGTTCCAATTTTGTTTAGAAAAAGTGTGTCTACTAAACTTACTTCCAAATTAGATAACATATTCATTTGAAGTTCTTCGCCTTGTTTTGTCACAGATGGGTCATCCATGTGTATAAATCTAAATAACAAAACAAAATCTTCTATTTTCGAATTGAAATAATATCAAGACACTTTACTTTTCGAATGCTTGCTTTTTCATCATATTCATGCCGGTTAAACCAGTAAAACCCCACACAAAAAACATTGATCTCGCAGCAATAATAGCATAACTTGGCGTCATAGTGATATGATAAGGTTGAAACGGAACATATTTTGATTCAATTGTAACACCAATTGAATTGCATATAGAAATAATATAGGAATCGTTAGGAGTTTGTGGTGTTGTAGCTGATGATGAACGATCTATTAATGAACCGATACAACAATAGTTACCAAACCCACCCAGTGCCAATAAATTTCGAACGTATCTATAATGAACCTAGAATTGCGTGATTATATGTACTGATCATTTTAATTTGGCTCAATTTTTGCATCTAAGATGACTTTAAATTCATAACACACGAGTAAATACATACCTCATTTGTTTTAGTATTCCAAAATACGACAATGTGTTCGGGTCTTGTACAAGTATAAAACGAATAGATAATAGTATCATTAATAGAGCACCACTGGAGCAATGAAAAACAAAGTCGATGTTAATGATATTTGAGGATTATCATGTTAAATATGCGTACTTTGTAATTACATCTAACATTAGCAAAATATAGAAAACTATCAATAGCGATAACCATACGCAATGAACTTGCTTCCCATGTACAATCGGATATATTTTTTCCCGCAACTTTCAATGTTTTTAGATGCTATACAATAAATAATGCAACTGATTATATTTATTTACTACTTTAGACTTCATAACATACCTCTCCCCATGGATTATAAAAGTGTACAAAATTATGTGTCTTATCTCCGGCTGCCTGAGAACCTGCAACGGCAAATACCGATCCATCATCATTCCATTTTATACACGAAACGTGCATATCTATATCCATGATGATTGGTGCCGGATCATCTTCCGATGACATTAATTGCATTTGACCATTTTCATAGCAAATTATCAAACATTTGCTTATAGTACTCAATAGACCATTTTTTCCATCATACCAATCAACCCCGGCTAGTTCCGTGGTTGTATTTGATGTTCCCTCACGTAAACAAAATATTTGCAAGTGTGATAAGTAATTTAATTTTGAATCATAGATGTGAATTTCACCGTTGGCGAAACCAAATAATAATAAACGACTATCGGGTGACCACTAGACGATGAAGGAAGAAAGTGAAGATGGAATCGTTCGTATAATATTCTGGCGTACCTCAACTTTTGTTAATTTTTGATTTTTTAATTCTTTACCGGCAATTCGCGTTCCTTCGACTGATCCAACGATAATATTTCCTAAATAATTTGAATAATAAACTTCAAATAAAAGTAGTGTTCTCTCTTCTTACCATCTTCATGTCCGATACAAATCATTTGTCCGTTTGAATTCCATTTCATATCACGTACACGACTTTTGTTTCGATTGTTTAACATATCTTGTATAAATTCTCCTATAAAATAATAGTTTATAAATTTCGAAAGATGTATCTTTATTTTCAATTATACCTGAAGTACCATCAATCCAAACGATTATTGTTCCGTTCGAATCCGCAGTAGTTAGTTTACTATATTGCTCATTCCATGCTAAGCTCGATATACTTCCTGAGTGGCCATCGAGCGATTGATTTTTTGTTAACTGTGCTTGGCCTGCGAGTCCACGAATTCGAGCATCGCCAGCTAAAATTTTTATTCTGATCATGAGGAGAAAATATGTCACTCAAAAGTGTTAACATACCCTCGGGTAAATCTAATTTTAAAACTTTCACAAGTCCATCAGCGCCACCAGCAGCCACATAGCCATCAACAGCATTCCAAACACATTTTGTCACTGGAGTATCGTTAGGCATAGCAATACGTTTACTGAGGTGGACAAACATATCTGAGCTTTAACTTTGATCTACAAAGCTAAATTTAGATTAATCAACTGGTGGACAAAAGTTTTTTTGTTGATATAAGCTTTATTCTGTCAGAATACAAGCGGAAAATATTCCATTATAGTATTCTAAACTAAAACTATCGAAAAACACAAAATCAATTTTGTACGAATAGAGATTCGAACATGTGAACTTAGC